>VXAK01010537.1:0-43107 GCA_013399435.1 Arenaria interpres | reverse complement strand
TTTCAGAAGTTAATTACAAAGAATCGGGGGGGGGGATCTAAATCTTCAAGGCCAGTTGGCAATATCGCTAAAAAAAAAATTATGGAAATTGCCTTATACTGAGTTGTTCATTCTTCTTCCACTCTAAACCATTATCTTTCTTTTCAGAGGAAGGAGCTCTGCAGATGCACAGACGTCTGTGCAGTTAAATCTTAAGTATTTCTTCAGTGATTACACAGAAAAAAAAAAAGACTCTCAGCATTTCAGGGCCGCTCTTGGATTTGAAGCTGAATTTCCTGGGCTCTAATGCAAACCATCAGGCTTTAAATCTTCCGATTTATCTACCTGTGCAATTCAAGGACAGCTTGGGCTGCCATGGAGCATTGGGGTCTCACCAGAGCAGGACCTGCTCTTTGAGATGCTCTACACTCACAGAGCCTGGGGCAGTTTTCATGCAGGTTTGCTCCTATGCATTTAATGAGACATCTTGTGATACTTGTGGTGGCAAAAACCTCCCAACAGACTTCCTCATTTTCTCAAAAAACTTTGAAGCTGTCTACAGTCAGCGACCCCCTTCCTGCTCAAGTGACCTTTGCATGCAAAATGAGATGTCTAAAGTAGAAAACAAGGAAAATGTAATGACTTGGCCAACGTTGCTTTAAATAGGGGTATCCATCCTCATTATTATTTATTCAATGCTGACAGCTTACTTCACTTATTTTAAACAAGCAAAGAGAGGAAAACGTGGAACTTCAATTCTCCTCCCTTAGGACTTGTTACATCCACCTCACTCACCCCGACAGGGCATGTAGTGACAGGACAAGGGGCAATGGTTTTAAACTGGAAGAGGGGAGATTTAGGTTAGATTTTAAGAAGAAACTCTTTGCTGTGAGGGTGGTGAGACACTGGAACAGGTTGCCCAGAGAAGTTGTGGATGTCCATTCCCGGGAGGGGTTCAAGGCCAGGCTGGATGGGGCTTTGAGTAATGTGGTCTAGTGGGAGGTGTCCCTGCCTGTTGGGGGGGGGTTGGAACTAGATGATCTTGAAGGTCCCTCTAACCGTAACCGTTCTATGATTCTGTGATTCTAACTGGGCTGGTCAGAAGGAGAGACGTTTTAGTTTGCCAGGTCGATTAAACTGGTTGCCCTTTCCTCCCCACACCCATTTTACACTCCCAGCCCAGGGGGTGCCTTTGTGTTCCCAGGGCTTGTCCCCAGGCTCAGCTGGGACAAAGAGATAGCCAGGGATGCGGCAAGAGTTGGGATGCTCCTGTGTAGCCTGAGGGGACTTGGGGCTACGGCACCGGGAAGGATTGATACAGCCTCAGGCATTTTCCTCATGACCACCTACAAAGGATAACAGGCTGATAACTGCTGTAGGGATACACCATGGGAAAGGTCAGCATATGATTCACGGGTGACGTATAGAGGGTGAGGTATGGGTTTGCCCTTCCTCCGCAGCCACCCGGATTGTTGCCTTGCATCTTAATTTTTCTCCATTAACATCATCTCTCTATCCTGACACTGGCATCTCTACGTTTCATCTCAGTAAGTTCAAGTGCCAAGAAGCACCTACACCCTGTCCCATCCTGTCCCCTAAGGGTTCCCCTGTCCCAGCAGGGACTCCCAGCTTCACGTGATCAGGGTTTTAACCCTTCAGATCCCTCTATTAAAAAAATACTATTTTTTTTCGGACACGATGTTCTTGCAAAGGCATGTTTTCAACCAGAAACCAATTCTCTGAGACAGTGAGAAAGAGACAGAGGGCAGTGCTCAGGGCCGCTCCTTGCTTTTTGGCCTGTTCAAGCCAAAAGAATCATCTTTGCAAACTGAGAGCTTTTTGTCCTGCACTGACCAAAGTTTTTCAATAATTACAGAAAATGGGTGAAGGGGGAAAAGTGAATTCTGGAAGGGAACTGCAACAACACACAAAGGACATCCTGAGGATTCCTCGACCACACTGGGCTCAGGGTGATTAGAAACACTGCAGGTGAAGGGCAAATGTCACTTGACCAAAAATGGTGGGGTTTTGACTTTAAATAAAATTTCATAAATCCAGGCTTTGAGAAGTGAGAGAGGACTGGCAGAATGAATCATCTCAAGCCATTTCAGGGTAGTTTACATAGTCTGACACTTTATGTCAAGCCACCCAGATCTTCTATTTTTAGCACAACTAGAGATGGGTCCAGAGTGGGAGGATTAGAGCTAATACTTCCCAGCATTTGCAGATCTTCGAATAGAGATTTTTGGCTTGACTGTCAGCAAAGATTAGGTGCATCTGCAGAGTTTGGAAGCAGAAGTATATACTTTTCTTTTTTTTTTTTTTTTCCCCAAGGTTCAGGTTGCGTTGTGTTTCACGGCTTTGGATGAGGAGTGTTTTGACAAATCAAAACCAGACATATTCGAACTGTGAGAACAGTGCAGGAAACAAAGATTTCAACCTGATGGTAGGTTTTCTGTTATGCATGATAATACGTAAAACATATTCTCATGATTGAAGCTACCATATGAAGTCCAGGGTAAAGAAGCTATTAGCAGTACGCTCTTCTCATTTCCTAATTGGGCTTTACAATGGCTACACGTAATAATTACACTGAAATTTTTGAAGTACAGAAGAACTTTAATAAGTAATACTAGCTTGTTAAAATGCAATTTGATTTTATTTCTGTAAAGGTTCATTTCCTTGAATCCCCATCCCTTTTCCTTACATTTACTTGGATTTGGAGGGAGATTTCAAATACCCCAAGCAATACTGATTCTTCCATCGCTAAGACCTTGGTTTGCCATGCATGGCTGATAGCTGTGACTGCTTCCTCTTTTATGCCTCTGAAGTGAAAATATCTTACCTGTATAAATGAGATATCCATATGCAAAGACCGGTTCAGGGAGAAATACGTTTTGTTTGCTTTCCCTCAAAAACATATGCATATGCTTTTTTTTCCCATGGTTTGTTTGGGTTTTGTCATTGCGGTGATGGATTATTTTTTTTGACAGGATAAAATAAGGGCTGGTGTCCCTGACACTAAGGGGATTCATGTCAGCCAAGGCTTTTGCCCGGGGGGCATTTTCTGTTCCGCTGGCTGCGCTGAGGTGGGCACAGCACAAACATCATCCCCACCAAGATTATCATGCTTTCCAACTTTTCCCACATTTATGTTAGTCATGGAAAGCCAGGCCGCTATTGCCACCAGTGTGGGAAATAACAGTACAAGCCAAAGGCAGCAGCTACTTCTGGAGCCCCCGAACCCGAATGCCTGGCTTCCTTCCATGTGCTACATGAGAAAAGATGGCATTATGGAGTAAGATGATCTTACGGCATTTATTTGACAGACCAGTCACAAAAAGTGACTGTTTCCTGTGAGGCTTTCCTTCAGACGATTTTGCAGCCGTTTCAAGTAAGAGCAAAGCTACTCGAACCTTGACTTGATTAAATGATTTCACTTCACTGAAACTATACTCTTACAAAGCACATGTGTCAGAGTCGCTTATGCTCATGGCCACAAAGTGAAGAGTAAGTTCTAATTTATGGAAATTCAAGAATTTCCAGTTAAACAAAAAGAGGAAGGGGAAAATAAGAGAGAAAATAAAAAGGGAGGGAAAACTGCTTTAAAATCCAGTTCCTGGTTTTGTCTGGGGGTCATAAGGTCTTGTATGTTCAGATGCCTAAAACAGCAGAGACTGAGTTTCCATAGTATTTTGGCTTTTGTTTATGGTTACTGTGGGGAAAGAGATTGTTTTGTTTGAGGAGGGGAATCTATTTTTTGGCATACTGTGAGGCACGGGAGGCTTCAGTGAGAATTTGCCAGTTAACAGCTGATGGACATGAGTGTCTTTTCAGTACACAGAGGAAAGATAGACGTAAAAGACATCTTCTGCAGTGCGTTATTCATCCCTTGTTAGATAGTTGAGTTGCCCAGAGAACAGGCAGTATTAGATTCATGCTGGGTGCTGTACAGCACGCAAAAGCTTAAACTGTTTTTTAAAAAAAATATTTATTTTAATAAATAAGCTACTTCCAGGGCAGCTTTTCAGCAGAGCAAACTCTAGGAGTTTGCCTAGAGGTCGTCACAAGAAGCCTGGAGAGTTGCCACATATGATTTCTGTGCATGTGAAGGGATGGAAGAAGGTGCCTCTTGCACCTCATAACATGAAGGGCTAGGGGAGAACTCAGGAGCAAACTCTCCATGTGGCTGTTATCATTTCCCCTCCATCAGCAACAGCATGAAGCCCTCAGATGGTATCCGTTGTACCTGTCTCCCCAGCAAAAGATTTCCCAAGGGCATTTAGCTGTAGTTGTAGGAAGACCTTCAGGAGAAGTTCCTCCTCATCTTTAGATGGCACTTCTTATGTTCCAGTTTGTGCCCATTTCCTCCTGTCCTGTCACTGGACCACCTCAAGCAGGGCCACCTAGAGCCAGTTGCCCAGGACCATGTCCAGATGGCTTTTGGATATCCCCAAGGATGGAGACACCATAACGTCTCTGGGCAACCTGTGCCAGTGCCTCGTCACCTCCTGATGTTCAGATAGAGCCTCCTGTATTTCAGTGTGTGCCCATTGCCTCTGGTCCTGTCACTGCACATCACCGAAAGGAACCTGGCTCCATCTTCTTTGCACCTAGTGTTCTTCAGTTATTTATACAAATTGATAAGATCCCCTCTCAGCCTTTTCTTCTCCAGAGTAAACAGTCCCAGCACCCTCAGCCTTTTCTCGTACGTCAGGTGCTCCAGTCCCTTAACCATCTTCATGGACCTTCATTGGATTCTCTTCAGTATGTCCATGTCTCCCTTGCACTAAGGAGCACAGAACTGGACACAACACTCCAGGTGTGGCCTCACCAGTGCTAAGTAGAGGGGAGTGATCATCTCCCTTGGCCTGCTAGCAGTGCTTTGTCTAATGCACACCAGGATGCTGTTCTCCTTCCTTGCCGCAAGGGCATATTGCTGGCTCATGTTCAACCTGGTGCCCACTGGGACCCTCACGTCCTTTTCTGTCAAGCTGCTTTCCACCCAAGTGGCCCCCAGGACTCATGAGATGAAGACATAAGCAGAAGGACCCTTCTCTGACCCCAAAGACGGATCATCTCTTACCCTAGGTGATAGTATCCAGAAACTCCTCTAACCACCTCTAGGACCACACTGTCCAACTGCTAACTCACCTCCAGTGTCTCACTTGGAGTGACCTGATTAGTCCCACTCAAAATTGAGACACATCTCCCTGGGGATCTCTCCTGCAAGGCAGCACGGAAGAATTTGTGCTAGATCTGGCGCTCTGCATTTTATGCTCACCCGAGGCTATTCCAGCAAAATTGTCGCAGGTAAGCAATCGCTAACCTGCATTTCGTGCTATAAAAATCTCCCTTTTAGTAAGTAACGGTGCAGTCCTCATATTCTTATGGACATTTCCACAAAACTCTAGAGCCAAAAGAATGATTGTGCCTCGGAGGCTATCATTTGGGGCCTACAGGACTTGCATGGCCAGTGCTGCCCATGTGGACAGAGCCACCAGCCCTGAAGGACCCACTGGCTCCTTTTGGCCAGGAGGCCAGGGCCGATGCGCTGAAGCAATTGCAGTTAGCAAGGTAGTTTAAACAGTAGGAGACCACATAGTCTTTTATTAACATAACAGTTATTACTCTAAATATTACTAGTTATTCTCCAACGAAGCAAAGACAATTGAACTGATTTTTTCTTTTTCCTTCAGCATCTATTATGAGAAGTTTGACACATTTGACAGCAAGAATCTATTCTCTTGCTATATTTTCCAGCCCAAACATATTGAGGATGCTGATATTTAAAACCAAGCATGCAAAACAACCATCATATGTCTAAATTTGAAGTATATGTATATTATGCAGTAAATATTTGCAATCAGTAGATGTGAATCCTTTGAAACTGAATCTGCTGCCTTCTTTTGCTGCCCCACAAGATGACTCTAGTACAAGTATACATCTTGGCCAATAAAAGGTAGCAGGACATATTCATTGTCACTAAATATAGGAAAGCTAATGCACTAGCAGTCCTGTGGCTGAGGTCTGACATGCTGAAATAAGTCAGGATAATTCAAGGTTATGGCTCCCTCAGCAACTATATTTCAGCCACAGTGCGTGTATATAGTAAGACATAAAAGTTAGCATTGCATACTGTGGTACAAAATGTTACACGTGCCCAAGGGGCTTTGAGTTATGATTTTTGCAGGAGTTAATTTGATGCTGTTAGTGGGGTTGTTCCTTTAAAGATGCAGTGGAGGTAGCATTTTACATTTAATTTCCTCATTGCCATTTTTTTTTTTTGGCCCTGTCAGCTATGAAAAAAAATCAATGGTGCATAAATCTCTGCTCATGTAACTAGGTAGTAACAGTGGAAGATGCACACCAGAGAGGGCACAGACATGACTGTATCCACTTAAAACTTCTTGGAGCTTGATGATGTGCTGTCTTAAGGATCTCTGTTTCCTTTCCAGACGCTTAACCTCAACCAATGGAAAGGCACCCATAGAGATTTATGGCTCAAACTAGATGTAAGATAGTTATTTGCCAAGTCTAATCATCGGGGGGTTTTTTTGTTGTTGTTGTCCGACCATATCAAGGGTTCACCTTCAAACAGTTTTTCTCTGAAACTATTCACTCTCTAGCATGATATTGTCCATAGTCTCACACAGAAACACTCTTCAGGTGCTGTAATTCACGATATGGCTTAACAAAGTGTTCCCTCTAGAGGTTCCTCCTGGAAAAAATACACAACAATAAAGCCAGGGGGAAGTATTTCCCTAACACTAACATAGCAAGCGTTATTGTCCCACGCTATTATGGATCCCACGTTCAGGATGCCATAGACCAGCTTCTCACTGTGTGGTGGAACTCTTCTTGCTCCCTCTCTCCTTTACTACTGAGTGCAACACCAACAGTGAGTGGAATCGGGAAAATCAAGTGCTGTTTGGAAGGATGTGTAGCAATAGCCTGAAAAATCCTATTTAATGTAGCCCTTCCGATTAGTTATTTTATGCATGACAGATGTATCCAGAGAAGTGACCCAGACATGAGCCCATTTCTCAAAAAAAAGCAACCAGACCCATGCAGTTTCATTAGCAGAGGCGCAACAGATGTGCTGTGAAACTTAGATGTTGAAAAGCAACTGGGAATTGTCGGTAACGCTCATGTTTCTAACTGGTAGGAGGGGACAGTGAACCCCCTATCACTGCTGTACAATCCTTCATCTGTTGCTAAGTGTAACGGATGGTGTTTTACATATTGCATTTCATCTGCCAAGCCAGGCAGCAGTGGGTATGAGATACTCGCAATAGTCCCCACTCTGTGCATTCAGTAACTGAAATGCAGAGGTTTTGTAAAACTGAAGCTAGAAAACCAGTTTTGGGGACTTCACCAGGGACAAAATATCATGCCCTAGTTATATATATATATCTAATACTTATATAGCTCTGCAGCCATATTTTCAATGTGATTGTAAAGATGCCTAGTTTTGTTGGTTTTTTTGTTTCCAAAAAGGAGCGAGTTCACACAGACCTACTGGGAGCTGCAAGCACTTGATGTCTTTGGAAAGTAGGTCATCATTACTATGTTCGTGCCTAATTTGAGGTAGCCAAAGCTTCAGCGCTGCCCTGATTGCCACATAAAATGATATACAGCAGAAAAGTGAGATATTCGAGCATACAGACTGGGTATCCAACCTCCCAGTCCTGGTCACATCATGCTCTCCACTGGATATTGATGGAGACAAAGCCTGAATTGCCCCAGTTCTATTTTTCTGTGAATTAATTTATGTATTCTTCTTACGGAAGTGCCTAAGCATTGCTGCATCCATATTAGGAGATAATCTTTATTGTATTTCTCCTCCGGACACTATCGCAGCCGCAGAAAAAGGGAACATTCTTTTTTGTAATGAAGGTTTTATGACTCCTTTGTCCTCTCCTGTGCCTGTCCTAACAAATCATACCCTTGTTATCCGAGGTGGCAGACCTTAGCTGAGGTAGCAACTGCTCTGCAGGTCCACGGTCACCCCACCTTCCCAGGATCATGGTTACCCTGCCTCCGCATCCCTCCTCTGTCAGACATCGGCTGCTCAGAGCTTGGGGGATTCCTGTTCCACAGCAGGCTTGAGGCAGAGGTTTACGAGAAACACACAAAGTCCAGACAGAGCAATCCGTGTGGTGGTGCAGCATTTCTGGACCAGAGCCTCAAAATGAACAAGGAGGGAGGGCAAGGAAGATTGGGACTGTCTAGCTGTATGGCCATGCCCCTGTGTGTGTGAGGTGAAGAAAAGCTGCTGCACCCTCCTTACCTCTCCACTTGCTCAATTTCTGTGCTGGAGCCAGAGGACAAGAGGGCTCCTTGCAGCTTTATTGGCCTTTTGTCTACCCTGGGTCAGCAGGAAGACCTGCAATGTGCTGGCTTGGCCACTTTACAGATTCACAGAATGATACAGGGTTGGAATGGACCTCTGGAGATCATCTAGTCCAACCCCCTGCCAAAGCAGGTCCACCCGGAGCAGGTCCCACAGGAATGTGTCCAGGTGGGTTTGAATGTCTCCAGAGAAGGAGACTCCACCACCTCTCTGGGCAGCCTCTTCCAGGGCTCTGCCACCCTCACAGGAAAGAAGTTCCTCCTCATGTTTAGATGGCACTTCTTATGTTCAAGTCTGTGCCCATTCCCTCTTGTCCTGTCCCTGGGCAGCACTGAAAAAAGACTTCAAACAACTTCATCCCATGTTATAGAATGAGTACATTGAGCAGTGTAACAAAATAAGAGCTTTTCTCAAGACAAACGGAGATACTTTCCATGCTGTGGGGAAAGCACGATCATCAGCGTGAGGAAGCTGCCCACCTGCCCGCTGTGCTCAGGGGAAGCCAAGGTGAGGCGTTTAATAGTCTAAGGGGTTAAGAGGCTGCAAATTATCTGCATCCGGGCAGATGGGCTTTGCAAGCCAGCGCTGCTAACGCTGCCCACGGCGGGGGCGTGAACCCAGTCAGAGAGCTTGTGCACTTCATTTGCTCGTGAGAAACGATGGAAGAAAGGCCAGCAGCCAGCAGACCCAAGAACTCCCATTTGCCATCAGTGCCTAATGCTGCACTGCCAGCCTGTGAGGGTTTTCAAGCTCGTGGAGCGGTTGTATTGACCAGCAGAGCTCTGGATATTCATTCTGGATTGGGAAATTGTTTGAGACCAAGTAAATCCAACGCAATGAAATCCAGTGGGAGTTCATACAGCGGTGTTTTTCCATGGTTAATTACCTTTTGCTCAGCGAAATCTGAGCTGAGAAAAAAATGCTTAGCTCCAACTGCATTTATCACTGAATATGCAGCCAAAAGCTAAAAGTGGCCAACCAACACAAGNGAGGAGAGGCTGAGGGAACTTGGCATGTTTAGTTTGGAGAAGAGGAGGCTGAGGGGAGACCTCCTTGCCCTCTCCAACTCC
This sequence comes from Arenaria interpres, assembly GCA_013399435.1. Lineage (NCBI taxonomy): Eukaryota > Metazoa > Chordata > Aves > Charadriiformes > Scolopacidae > Arenaria > Arenaria interpres. Next base: position 33,702 of record VXAK01010537.1, on the reverse strand, counting down.
CTGACAGGAGGGTGTAGAGAGGTGGGTGTTGGCCTCTTCTCCCAAGGGAATAATGACAGGAGCAGAGGAAATGGTCTGAAGTTGGGGCAGGGGAGGTTGAGATTAGATACTGGGAAGAATGACTTTGCTGAGAGGGTGGTCAGGCCCTGGAACAGCCTGCCCAGGGAGGTGGTGGAGTCACCATCCCTGGAGGGATTTAAGAAACGTTTAGATGTGGCACTTCAGGGCCTGCTCTAGTGCCCGAGATTCTTGGGTTTTGTCTGTTTGTGGTGGTTTGGTTTTGGTTTTTTTTTGTGGTTGGACTTGATGATCTCAAAGGTCCCTTCCAACCATGAAGATTGATTCTGTGATTCTGTGAAGGAGGGGGACACACAGGAGAGACCCACAGCCAGAGCAAAGGGCAACTTCCAGGGAGTTTCTCCCAATTGTGCCAGGGCAGGAAGGTGCTTGTTAGAAAATCCTGGCACAACACCAAACGCTCACCCTCACGTGTTACATCGCCGACTTGCCCATCCATCCATCACTCCATCTCCAGGATCCTTCCGTGACAAATTGCTATTTTGGAAATTCTGAGCTTCACCCCGTAAGCGATGGCCTAAATGGTGACCAGGGGGGACAGGGAGGTGTATCACAGGAGCAGCTGTCTTTGGAAGAGCGGAAGAAACTGGTGGGTTCACCGTGCAATTCAGAAGCATTTTGAAAAGGTAGGTTTAAATGGGGTGGAAACACTTTGGGCATCTTCATGTCATTGCAGACAGCCCTGAAGCCAGCAGGTGAAGAGCAGTTGAGTCATCTCTGCTCCACGGAGTGGCTGGTGGAGCTGTGGATGTAAACCTTGAAGTCGGAGATGCTGTTTCTGGCAGCCTTTCTATGACACATAAGAGGAAAGGAGTTCAAGGACGTAAGGGACACCACCATTGGAAGTAACACCATGTTTGAGAGCTTGCTGCAGCTGGAAGAAAACAGAGCAAGCTGTTTGCTGTGATTCCTCATTAAAATGCAAAGCAGCATCTTTGTGCACTCTGTAAACATTACTATTTCTTCTCTTCTGCCTGTGAACTCCGAAGAGATGCAAAACTTAGGTATATCAGGTTCCGGAGGAGATACAATCTAAAAAGTATTTTTCCAAGGAACATCAAAAAACAGCTTCACTATGTGTCTTTGATGATGTCCCTTTTTTACATCCCAGCTCCCACTACATGAAAGGGGGGGGTGGGTGTGGAATTTAGCTGCTATTTTTAAAAAAAAAAAAAAAACATTGCTTAAAAATTGCCTGAGTATTCTGCAAAAGAGTTCTTACGGGGTTCCCCACCGTATTTATTCCCCACCTAAACTGCCAGTCAGCAGAGTCTGCAGTGACTAGTTCTCTATCATGGAAAGCTTGTTTTGCTCTTCTGTTAAGAGATATTCCAGCAGAAATTGTTCCTCCAGGTGTATTGCTCCCTCTTGTTGCTCTGCCTTCGGTGAGTCTAACCTGCAGTTTGCAGTGTCCTGTGTGAAACTGTGACTGACAAAAAGTGCTGTTCTGGAGCCAGCATCCCTAGGAGACCCTTTGGAGTCACTGGCCGTCTCCTACTCCGGCTGCACAAGACCACAGGGAAGGGCACCAAACCTCCTGTGCCTAAGGTTAAGCCATTTCAAGCTGGAGTGCACCATACCTGGAAAGCACTACTGAAGAGAAGGATCTTTGGGTCCTGGTGGATAGTAAACTGTCCATGAGCCAGCAATGTGCCCTTGTGGCCAAGAGGGCCAGTGGGATCCTGGGCTGCATAGGGAAGAGTGTGGCCAGGAGGTGGAGGGAGGTCATTCTCCCCCTCTGCTCTGCCCTGGGGAGGCCACAACTGGAATCCTGCCTCCAGTGCTGGGCTCCCCAGTTCAAGAGAGACAGGGAACTGCTGCAGAGAGTCCAGCGTAGGGCAACAAAGATGATGGAGGGGTTGGAGCATCTCCCTGATGAGGAAAGGCTGAGAGAGCTGGGGCTCTTGAGCCTGGAGAAGAGAAGGCTGAGGGGAGACCTTATTCATGCTTCCAAGGATCTAAAGGGTGGGTGGAAGGAGGATGGAGCCAGACTCTTTTCAGGGGTTCCCAGTGACAGGACGAGGGGCAACGGGCACAAGCTGGAAGATGGGAAGTTCCACTCCAATCTGAGGAAGAACTTCTTTGGGGTGAGGGTGGCAGAGCCCTGGAAGAGGCTGCCCAGGGAGGGTGTGGAGTCCCCTTCTCTGGAGATCTTCAAGCCCCGTCTGGATGCTCCTGAGTGATGTGCTCTGGGCAACCCTGCTTTGGCAGGGGAGTTGGACTGGATGGTCTGTAGAGGTTCCTTCAAACTCCAACAATTCTGTGATTCCGTGATACCACAAAACTTTGTATGGAGTCTCCATATCTGGCTTTAAAATCCAGGTGCTGCTCTGAAGTACAGTCCCATCACCGATGGTTTGGTGCAACACTTATTTAGTCCTGCTGAACTAATGATGCACCATGCAGGGGCAAGAGGGTCTTAATTTCCTCAGTCCTGCACCTTGCCTCACCCTCTGCTTTGGGTCCTCTGCTTTGATTGACTCGATCCTATTTTCCTTCCAGTTTGTACCAGTTTAAAGGGGATTGGCCCCTATAAACTCTGAGCACCATGGACATGGGATTTTAGCAGCACAGCTGAAAGGCTGAGCCCACTTCTGAAAACGTAGTGTCACCTTCTCCTTTCAGCATCAGCGACACCGGTTGGGAACAGAGCATGACACGGACCCAACCAAGCGGAAGCGGGATGGAGCAAAAATGAGAAGTTAATGTAACACATATGGCTTTATTTTCCCTGCAAATCATGTTCAATTTAGGCCATAATGATTTATTCTAAAAGCGCACTTAACTCCAATTTGGTTCTATATAGCAGAGCAGATGGGGGAAATCCACAGAGCTGTACTTTTCTGCATAAATAAGAATGATTGCATTCATATCCTGATTCTTTTTTCCTTTTTCTTTCCCCCCATCCAGCTACAGATGTTTGATTTTCACACTTGAAATAAAATAAATCGACAAATAATTTATGTCCTGAATTTCTGTGGTGTTATCTGGGGGAGGGGGGCGAGTTCTCACACGTAGCCGTTGCTGTGCACAACCAGCTTCGTCACACTGTTCTTCCCCCTTCCTCCCCTTGTCCTATATTCACACACAAATACCATTGTTAATATAGGGCCTACATTGTTTTGAGTTCTGCTTGTGAAGAAGACACCCATCAGTGGAGAGAGAGAGGGATTACACGTATTCCCACAGCTGCGCTGGCACAAGAGGGGATGCTGGTGCATCAACACGGGAGCTATCAAAACAAAGGCAAACAAGGCCTCATTGTTTCAGTTTCATTGAGGAAAACAAGAGAGAATATTTTCTTTTCCACTCTTGGAAAAAAAAGGAGAAAAATAGTATGATTTGCCTTATGTTACTTCCGGTTCGAGAAATCAGCATCTTAAGGAATTTCCAGGAATAATAAAAAAATCTCACCTTGAAAAATTAAGACCAGGTCAAACGCCCTGAGGCTTCCTATTGCTTTTCTTTATGCATGCCAGGCTTGCTTCCCAGGCCCACAGCTTCCAGCCAAAGCAGGGGCTAACAGCAGTTACCTCTGCCGCGCCGGTCAGAGCCAAGCCTGGGTTGCCAGCCCGGTGCGGGAACCGCTCTGAGCCAGCAGCTCCCCCTCACTCTTTCCAGCAAACATTTTTACAGCCCTGGAAATTACTCTGGACTGGCAAATGACATTATTTTTATGGGCCATTGCCTCATTGCAGCACTTTGCTCCCTCCAGTTTAGTGTCTTTTTATGCACTGTTTTACCACCCTGTTATCTCAGCTCCTTACAGAAGCATCCTGCCATAACGCTGCTGCCTACCACGTGGGCAATATGCCTTGGGTGCACCGTGCTGTAGCTTTGGCATCGTTTGCCTGGGCTCTTTGGGGCAGAGTGGCTGGAGCTGCCTGGCAGAAAAGGACCTGGGGGTGTTGGTCGCCTGTGGGCTGAAGATGAGCCAGCAGTGTGCCCAGGTGGCCAAGAAGGCCACCAGCATCCTGGCCTGTGTCAGGAACAGTGTGGTGAGGAGGACTCGGGAGGTGATGGTCCCCCTGGACTGGGCACTGGGGAGGCCCCACCTTGAGGGCTGTGTTCAGTTTTGGGCCCCTTCCCACAAAAAAAAGACCTTGAGGGGCTGGAGCGGGTCCAGAGAAGGGCAAGGGAGCTGGTGAGGGGTCTGGAGCACAAGTCTTGTGAGGAGAGGCTGAGGGAGCTGGGGGTGTTGAGCCTGGAGAAAAGGAGGCTGAGGGGAGACCTTCTGGCTCTCTCCAACTCCCTGAAAGGAGGGTGTAGCCAGGGGGGGTCGGTCTCTTCTCCCAAGTCCCAGGCGATGGGACAAGAGGAAATGGCCTCCAGTTGCACCAAGGGAGGTTCAGATTGGAGACTAGGAAACATTTCTTCACCAAAGGGGTTATCAAACATCGGAACAGGCTGCCCAGGGCAGTGGTTGAGGTCCCATCCCTGGAGATATTTAAAAGACGGGTTGAAATCGTGCTGGGTGACATGGTTTAGTGATGGTTTTGATCAGAGTTGGGTTGATGGTTGGACTAGATGATGTGAAAGGTCCCTTCCAACCTGGACAATTCTATGATTCTACCTTTCTTTCTTATCTCTCTTACCCTCCCTTTCCTTCCCTTTCACTGTTCTCCTCATAATTAACCATCTCCACCTGCAGGTTGATCACCATTCTCCCCACCCAATTTCATGAACAGCATGACCTACCCTGTTCTTGGGTCCCTGTGGGTTGCCTCCTTCGCTGCCTTGCCATCACTAGGCATGTGTTGCTGCCTGGCTTCAGAGAAGAGCACAAGATGGTGGCTTCTACATAAATGAAAACATTCATAAGCTGCAGGTTTTGGCCAGTTGTGGGAAGTGGTAAATATATCCTGGGTACAAACAGGCTTCCAAAATGATCTGACAGGGAAAACCAAGCTGGACATCCTGGCCAATAACTCTTCTGTTCTGTGAAAAGCAACAATTGACTCTAGTGTGGCAAAGACCACTGTGCACCATGGTGGAACTGACAACACCAGGACAAGTCAGTGAGAAGTAAATGCCAACAAACTTTTCATTCTGTCACAAAACTGGTTGTAGATCAATTTTATGTGTATTTTTAGAAGTCCTCTTTCTTCTTCTGTCTTGGGGAGCTGTGCATTGCACATGTTTTTCATAAAAGAAATGTAAGTAATGTAAAAGAAATATTGTCCTGTTTTTCTGCTCATTTGCACCGGTGTTTTTCCTTCAGTGTTCCTCAACATATAAGGTACCTACAGAGTTTTGTGTCTCTGGCCCCTTCTCCAGCCCCAAAGTGATGTGGCAGGGGATTGTCCTGAAGCTGCTAATAGGGGCAGAGCACCTGCTGGCAATCTTCACAGCCAGAAGCAGCCCTGAGACGTTTCTTAGCTTCCCCACATCTTCCTCTGGATGATAACATGGGAAAAGACCCACCACGGTTTGCTCTCATTCCATCCTGGTTTCAGTAGCCGAGGGGAGAAGGTGTCCAGAGAAGGCTCAGAGAACAAAACAAGTCTGTCTGTGAAAGTCCTATTTCCAGAAACCAGAGGCCAGGCACGGAACACTTTGCCTTGTGCCACCTGCCTACGCTGCACAAGCAGAAGTCCCCGGGCTGTGCGTTTGCATGTGTTTATAGCTAGGAGTGTGTTTAATTGCAGAAACAAGCCTCCATTTATGTTCAGAGGTAGAGGCACGGCCAAATTAGGGACACGACCGTGCCCTGTCCACATGCACCAAAGCAACTTTGCCGTCCCCAGGAGTCCTGCACCCTGGAAAAGGATGTGGCTACTTGCACACCCCTGGGGCGAGCGTAGCCCACCGGAGGAGGGGGGACCTCACACCTTTATTCCTGCCAGCCATGGCTGGTAGGAGTTACATCTCAGAGCTAAGCAGGAAGCTGTGAAGGGAACACCAGGCCTCCCGAAGAGCCTGATACTCAAAACATGTATAGCTAAAGGCTAGAAAGACTAAAATTCATTATTACTTGGGAAAGGATCTGGGAGTCGTTGACTTTTTTTTAGCTTCTTTTTTCTCTCTTCTTTTGGAAAAAGTAAAGTTTGCAAACAATAAGGGAAGTGCTGAGATCAATTCAATATTCAAAGTATTACGCTTGTGAGTTTTTCATATGGAATTTGAAATATTCAGTGCATTTATAAGTGGAAGGACTCAAATCCAAAGAGACATGTAAATGTATCTCTCTTGGGTACCAGGGGAATCGTCCTGTGATTTGCTGTCTGTCGTGTATTCCGTTTGCACCACTCATACTTGCTCATGAACTTCCTTAGCTATCAGAAATGATGATTCCTGAAAATTGTTAGGAATCCCAGACTCTCGTTTCCTGTCAAACATCTGCATAGAGCTTTGTTCAGCTTCAAAGCTTAAGTCAACTGTGTTTAATATCTGAATTTGTCTCTGAAGCAGCAGCAACAGCAACTGACAGTAATAAAACCTTACAGGAAATAAACTCGGAGTAGAGCATATGCGAGCCAGGTCTTGGCTGGATTTATCTTAAAAGCCAGGATAAAAGGCAAAGCCAAGAGGACTTTGCATCAGCAGGTTGAAGCATGGTCGCCAATTGCTCGTTGGAATTAAAGGATCTTATAGAGCTGTTCTATCCCTCCACCTCACACAAAGACTGCTGGGCGTTAAGTCAGCCAAGGGTCTGATATTCCTAGCTATTTTGGTGCATTCTGAAATCGTTTCTATTCTTAACACTCTGTGGTCATTAAATTACAGGCAGCTGTGTCCCGCCGCTGACATTTTTCTGCAAACTGTTTTGAAAATGTAGTGCTTGCAGTTCATAGGTGATTGGTTATCCAAGAGCTGACTGACAGAACAGCATAAAACTGAGCAGAGCAGGGAGCAACCCGTAAGCTTGTCCTGCAGTATTTCACACTTTGCACGAAATGCAGTCAGAACGTAGAAGGGTCTGGACGCTGAGGAAAACCGATCATGAAAGGGGCTTAAGGCATCAAGGAAATTAAAGCACAAACTGACTTTGCTTAAATGAACAGGAGTGATATTTTGACATGTCGTTTAACGTTTCCCATATGGCTTCCACTCGAGTTGACGTGAAACCTTTCAAAACGTTTTCCTTGTGTGCAAAATGATCCTTTACAACAAAGGAGGGAAGGAAAAAAAAAAAACCAAGCACACCACAACCCATAAACCATTTGGCTGTTACAGCCATTTTAATTAACCAATTGAACTGGCCTGTGTGTCTCCCAGGTGGGGCAATCTGGGATGCTGCTTTTAAACAGCAGCTGCTGGTAGAGGTGTATTTGCTGCAGGGGGAAGAAGAAGGGGTGGGATGAAATTTCTCCTCAAACCTCTCCCTGGGTTTCGGGAGGGCTCACTTGGTTCTGGCCCCATGGATCTCCTTCCTGGTGTGTGGTTGACCATATGAAGGTAAAGATTGTTTCTAAAAATATATCTGAGACTGTCAAAGTGCTTGTGCATCGAGCAAGAGCTACTACGGAGGGGGATGTGATTTTCTAGCAGTTGGGAGCTCTGTGCTTTTTGAAGGTGTGACTCAGAAAGGGTATGGCATGTTTGGCCGTCAAAAACAGCCAGCTGTCGTTGGAAATCAGGGGCCCAAATATCAATATATACTATATTTTATACTCTTTCCTTTCTTCTTCTAGACCAAGCTTCCCCTCAAAGTTCAGGTTGCGGAGGAGTGTTATTTGCTCTGTGTCACCATATGGTTGCTTTGGGAGGCAGAAGCTGTGACAGGAGCTGTGCACAACCCAGACAATGGCTGGCACTTATCAGAAATAGCTAGTGAGAAGAATGGGGGAAAAAAAAAAAGGCAGGGGGAAAAAATTAAAAAAAAAAAAAAAACAACAAAAAAACAACACAAGAAGTCAAGGGACTTCTGCAAATCAGTAGTTAAAGAAAGAAGAATTTTCCACAACAGGCTATTGGCAACAAGTAGCCTGACCTGCTTGCCAGGTGACCTTCATCTGCCTCGCAGGGGAATGGAAAGCCCCAATTAGCTCTTGAAAGGCACCCAGCTTTGCTGAGGAAAGGTGCTCCTGAAGGGCAGGGGAACACGAAGAGCGGTGTTGTGCTGTAGGCGCTTGCCACGCTCCATCCCTACGGCTCGAGGGAGCTGTGGGCTGGAACTTCAAAGGTTGTCTTTCCACTGCTGTGTGCTTGAAGTCAGGGCTTTCTATTCAAGGAAGAAAGGCAGACCTAAATCTGCCGAGGTCAGAAATCCTGGGGGACGGGGGAGATTTCTATCGCTTTGCAAGGCAGGTTGATTTCTGAAATGTACAGTGTAAAATGCTCAGAGGAGCATTTTGGCTAAAGTAGCCTTATGGCTACTTTGCCATAAAAATACCTCTCCCGTGTGACGTGCTCACCTGTTGGCACAGTCCCTGTGAGCAGCTGAGCTCCTTTAGACTCACGGAGAGACAAGAAGAAGGAAAGGGCTGAAAGCAAAGGCAGAGCTCCATCCTACATGTGGCAGGGGCAGGTCTGTGTGCTCAGGGCTCTCCCACGGCATTCATTTCTGCAGCTCTCCTCCAGCTCCGAGGACGGGCGATTCAATTGCCCAGCACTGCAAGATAACACCTGGCAAGCAACGCTTTCATCTCCTCTGTGGTTTTTTTTGGAGCTATCTCATGCTAAAAGATTACCTGAGAAACCCTGGAAGAGGAGGGAATGCTCTGAATCCCAGCGGGGAGAGCAAAGCAGCGTAGCTAATTTCTTCTCTTGCAAATTGTCTCATTTTCAAGCAACTCGTGCTGCCGAGCGCTTTGGCAAATAGACTGAGGCAGCTCAGGCTGGAAAAAAGACAGACAGTGACTAAGATCCCCTGTATTCCTTATTTTCAGTGGAAAACGCAAATGAGCATGCTCCTTTGGAAAGCAGAAGCTAGGAGAGGAAAAGCGGTTTGCTGGTTTTTGTTTTTAAAGATTTTTAAATGTGGGTGTGTTTGTAGTCAAGGTCATGACAGTTTCTTCAGGAAGAGTAATAGCCCGTGTTATAAGCACATACTCCTAGCAGGAAGAAAAAACGTGCAAAATCCCAAGATCTTCAAGCACGCTGAATTGTGAGGCAGAAAAAGAAAATAAATAAACCCATACACTTTTAACCATGAAGCATCAGGTCACATAAATTCTAATGAGTGGGTGAAACAGCAGCTATAAAACAACTGTATCGGGTGATAAATCAACTTTGCCATGACCAAGTCTCCTCCGGTGTCAGAGGCTTCCCTAATGTTGATATTCGCCCCGTTTTGTTCTTGGGTGAGTCATGCCTTGGCACGCTTTCCTCCTCGCTCCTCCACACGCGCAGCAGCAGGAGGAGCACGTCCCTGGCCCAAGCACAGGGTGGGCTTGTTTCCAGCAGCAAGCACGGCTCCCCAGTCGGGCTGTGGCCAGAGGACTTCTGCTGGAGGACTTCTGACAAGAGGTGGGTCTCAGTTGACCAGCCCCAAAGGGATGAGGTCTTACCCACTTTGTTGCAGCGTAGCCCAAGCTCCCTTCCTTAGGATGGAGTACTGAACCCACTACGCCAGTATGGGACTGGTCCCAGAGAATCCTTAATGGGACTTCAGTGAGCCTTGCTCCGTATTACTTCACTGGTGGAGCTGCTGCCACTTATCTGGAGGTGTTATGAGCCCTTCTACCCCTTCATGTTTCTGAACAGCATCCTTTCTGACTGGGATGAGACTGCTTTCCTCTGTGCTAATGCATTTGGGGTTGTGGAGAATGTGGGCTCCTTCTGTAATTATTGTGGTTTTTTTTACAAATGGGCTGCAGGATTTGTTCTGTACATCGTATCGGCCCATATTTGGGTGTGAAAAGATTAGTTTCTGCTTAGGAACAGGGGAATAAGGGAACAAGTGTCTGAAACCTCATCAGCATTTGAGCATGTTGCCAGGCATCATGTGTCCGGGTTGAGTACTGCCTGTTTAGTTGGGAATGGAGGCTTGGGAGTTAGGAAAAGAGAATTTTCTTTGGGAGCAAAACAGGGAAAGTCCAGTCATTGTATGGAGGCCAGGCTTGTTTGCTGGCCGTGAACCCCGTGTCCTGATGATGTGCTCAGGGTTCTGGTGCCCTGGGAGGGTTAAAGNTCCAGTTTGTGCCCATTCCCTCTTGTCCTGTCCCTGGGCACCACTGAAAAAAGAGTGGCCCCATCCTCCTGACACCCACCCTTGAAGTATTTATAGGCGTTGATCAGATCCCCCCTCAGCCTTCTCTTCTCCAGACTAAAAAGACCCAAGTCCTTCAGCCTTTCCTCATAAGGGAGATGCTCCAGGCCCCTCCTCATCTTTGTAGCCTCTGCTGTCCCCTCTCCAGCAGTTCCCTGTCCTTCTTGAACTGGGGAGCCCAGAACTGGACACAATGCTCCAGACCGGGCCTCACCAGGGGGAGCAGAGGGGGAGGATGACCTGTAGGGGGGTTACAGCTCTGCACTTTGTGATCAACCCCAGGCATTTATGCTCTCCCTAGCACTCTGACCTCGGTAAACCTGCAGCAGCACTGAGTAATACTTGGAAGAGAGAAGCAAGAGACAAGGTGCTAGTGCTGGAGCTTCAAAGTCACATATTGATGTGGGGTGGGTTAAGTTACAGGACCCCCCCACAAACCCACATAAGGCTGTTCTTGCTGACAGACATCAGTTTAGCTTGAATATACTAATATAAGGACTAGTGACGGGCAGAACTACTTGATGTTTTTCCCTGCCCTTTCTGGTCCTGCAGCAGGAGAAGACAGGCTGCAAGGGTCATGGGAGGATGGAGGTGGGAGACGGTGCAGCTGGGGCTTTGGTGCACAGTGCAGGGGGGAAAGGGCCCAAAATTAGTATCTAAGATACCACAGCAGATCTTGGTGGTTTTTATCTTGTCTGGAATCAGAGGCATCTTCATCTCCCAGTATCAGTGTGGTAGCAGCGTGTCACCCATCACTGCTCAGTGTGCTCTTTACTCGGGTCCAGCTGACTGAGATGTGCTGGCTTCTTCAGAAAGGCCACATGCATCAGCCATGGCCACTTCTGTTGATGTTGCTCACCTGTTGGCACAGTCCTTGTGAGCAGCTGAGCTCATTTAGACTCAGGGGCAGACGACAACAACAAGGAAAGGGTTGAAAGCAAAGGCAGAGCTCCATCCTTTGAAGGCTTTTCAGCTGCCACAGCTTTCTGGGGATACTTAGAGGAACTACAAGTGGAAATGAGATTTTGAGTGACAACTGAGTCCGTGACCAGAGTAACATCAAAAGAAATAAGTGTTCCTCCTGGAGATGCTCCTTACAAATCCAGGATAATCCAGCATTGGAGGCAGGATACAGGACAGTGCATGGACGAATGGGCCTGAGCCAATTATGGCAGTTTCTGTGTCCCTGCAGGAAAGAATAATGTGACTGAGAGCCAGAGGCGGCTGAGCAGTGGGGACAGCCAGCAAAGGCCTCTGGAATTTCATACCGCTTGGTTTATTGCAAAAAAGAAAAAAAAAAAATTGCAGTCTTGCACAAATGCAAATGGAAGGCAGGCAGCTCAGCGTAAGCTATGGAAAGAATGGAAAGTAGGCAGGATATTAAATAAGAGACTAGAAATGTTGATAATTTATTATTATGGCTTTAAGGGAAGTATATGACTTTTCTGAAGTGATTTTAATGAGCAAGTTAGGAGAGAAGTAATTCTGGAAACGCTGCTCGGAGATTCGTGCTGGGAATCACTGAAGTGCACCCACCAAACCAGCCTGAGGCTGCTAAGGAAGTTTGAGTGGGTATCAATAAAATAACTGGGGAAAACGAGCTAGCCTGAAAGCGTCGACCCACTCCCAGCACCCCTTGGGATCAGGCAGTTGGTCAGCTGGGGCTGATCTCCTTTGCTGTGTGCAGGGGTTGTGCACACCAGGTAAAATAAGATGTGAGATCCACTGTGGCATGGAGAGTGCAGGTCAAATCACTGGACGCTCAGCAGGCTTTACTTGCAGCCAGCTCACTCTTACTGGTACAGAGTGGGAGCCAAAGGCTCTGTGCCATCTGCCCATATCCCCACAACAGAGAACCTAAAGCAGCTATAGGAGCTTCTGAACGTATCTTTCTAGATGGGGTAGTTGCCCAGCACTGGGGAAGTTCAGAAAAGTAAACTGCTTTTCTGATGGTTTCCCCCAGCACCTACGGCCTGTGCAAAGCCAGAGACATCTGCAGAATTGCATTTTTGCTGCACATTTCTTCTCAGTCCTCCTGACTGTGGCCCCTTTGCTGGGCAGAAGATCTGAGTATCTCAGAAAAGAGCCTGCTTGATCATTCATTTGTGGATCCTCATCATATGTGGAGCAGGAAGGGCTGCTCGCTTTCTCCAAGGAGCACTTCAGGACATTGTACAGACTGTGTTTGTTGCTTCTCAGGATACGCTGACCTTTTAGAGGACAGGAATTCAGAACGCAGCTGGGTTGTAAGAATTACTCTGCTTCTCTTCACCAGTCCTGTTTGCTAACAATGGGTTGCCTGTTTTTAGATTAAACAATAACTAAAAAAAAAAATAAATTAGCAAACAAGGATATGTGTGATTTGCTGCAATGCACAAAGTGGGATGCTGATGCCCCTGGAACCAGGGGCAGACACTAGATGAATAGTATGTAGAGCTACTAAGAGCTGGAGTGTGAACCTAGACCCATTTCCCTACAAACAGGCAAATTATAAGGTCTGTGATAACCAGTAACCTGGTGATTCATGATTAAAAGAGTAGGATTGACAGGACAAGGGGTAATGGCTTTAAATTGGAAGAGGGGAGATTAATATTAGATCCAGAAAGAAATTCTTTGCTGTGAGGGTGGTGAGACACTGGAACAGGTTGCCCAGAGAAGCTGTGGCTGCCCCATCCCTGGAGGGGTTCAAGGCCAGGTTGGATGGGGCTTGGAGCAACCTGGTCTGGTGGGAGGTGTCCCTGCCCAGGGCAGGGGGGTTGGAACTGGATGATCTTTAAGGTCCCTTCCAACTCTAACCATGCTATGATTTGAAGTTGTTTTAAGTTGTTGTTGGTTTTTTGTGGAGTTTTTTTGGCTGTAAGAAAGGGCAGAGTTGGCACACGGTGATCCCAGTGGGCAGAGGGCTCCTGGAGAAGGATGTCCTGTTCTCCAAAGCCTGGCTTTCTCTGGAGGAAATTGCGTGCTAGGCAGAAAGTGGCTTTCTATTTGCTATGAAGGTTTTATTGAAGATAATAGTATTTTTCCAGGAGAACAGCTAATCCTATTGATGGTTTTCCTCTCACTTAAAAAGTCATGCTGACACATGGGCTGCTCTGGGACAGGCTCCACCAGCTGCATTTCGGGTCTCGTTTGAGACCTGGATCTCCACTCTGCCTTTCAGCTGCAGCACAGAGTTGAGCAACCGAAGCTGTTCAGTTCAGGGACTGCTTCCTTCCAGACTGAGCCCATGGGGGCCAAAGTTATCTCCTTTCAGTGCAGCTCCCAAGGAGCACAGCCCAGCACAGCAGCCTGTCTCAACCATTTGCAGCAAGATAAACACATGGGCTGAGTTTCCCTTTAGTGTGGCCAGCAGGTGGAGGGAGGTCATTCTCCCCCTCTGCTCTGCACTGGGGAGGCCACAACTGGAATCCTGCCTCCAGTGCTGGGCTCCCCAGTTCAAGAGAGACAGGGAACTGCTGCAGAGAGTCCAGCGAAGGGCAACCAAGATGATGGAGGGATTGGAGCATCTCCCTGATGAGGAAAGGCTGAGAGAGATGGGGCTCTTTAGCTTGGAGAAGAGAAGGCTGAGGGGAGACCTTATTCATGCTTCCAAGGATCTAAAGGGTGGGTGGAAGGAGGATGGAGCTGGACTCTTTTCAGGGGTTCCCAGTGACAGGACAAGGGGCAACGGGCACAAGCTGGAAGATGGGAAGTTCCACTCCAATCTGAGGAGGAACTTCTTTGGGGTGAGGGTGGCAGAGCCCTGGAAGAGGCTGCCCAGGGAGGGTGTGGAGTCCCCTTCTCTGGAGATCTTCAAGCCCAGCCTGGATGCTCCTGAGTGATGTGCTCTGGGCAGCCCTGCTTTGGCAGGGGAGTTGGACTGGATGGTCTCTAGAAGGTCCCTTCCAACGCTGACAATTCCGTGTGCTTTGTAGGTATCTGCAGGGCAGGCGCTGGTGCTGACAGCTTGCCACTCAACCTGCAAAGAGGCCACCCCCAAAAGGTCACCAAATCGGTTATAAGAAGTGAACCAGAATAAACAGCCTCTTTATCAGGCTTTATTCTCTAGCAGAAGGCTCCGGCTTCGCTCTGCGAGGGAAGTTGCCTGCCGTGAGACGCCTGGGGATTGATCTGGCTGCGGTTCAGCCGACTCACACGCTTGGTCTCCTCTCCCACATCTGCTTCCTCTTCTACCTCACGCTTGGCATCTTCTCTTTCTGGCGGGCAGGCAGAGAGGCTCTGCGAGAGCCAGCTCGCTGCTCTCTGGGTTCGGGTAAAGGCTGTGCCGCCGATGCTGTCCTAGATTGAATTTTCCCATCATCTTCTTCCTGGGAAATTAACCTGTTGAGACGGCTGGCACTTCCCACGGCCTACCAGGAAGCCCCTGCCTGGGTTGCTGTGTACAGCGTGTCTCTCATTTCAGCCCGGGGGTGTTTTTGGCCAAAGCTGGGTATGCTGTAGCCCCAGGGGTTGGCAGAGGGGAGTGGGCTGTTACCTCTGCAGGTGGATGAGAAGCTGGACATGAGCAGGCAGTGGGCACTTGCAGCCCAGAAGGCCAATCCCACCCTGGGCTGCATCAATAGAAGTGTTGCCAGCAGGTCCAGAGAGTGGATTCTGCCACTTGACTCTGTCCCTGGAGACCTCACCTGGAGTGCTGTGTGCAGGTCTGGAGCCCTCAATATAAGAAGGATATGGACCTGATGGAGTGGGTCCAGAGGAGGGCCACAAAGATGATCGGGGGGTTGGAGCACTTCTGCTACGAGGACAGGCTGAGGGAGCTGGGGTTGTTCAGCCTGGAGAAGAGGAGGCCCCGGGGAGACCTCATAGCGGCCTTCCAGTACCTGAAGAGGCCTACAGGAAGGCTGGGGAGAGCCTGTTTACAAAGGCTGTCAATTTCAGAACAAGGGGTAATGGCTTTAAACTGGAGAAAAGCAGATTTAGATTAGACATTAGGAATAAGTTCTTTACTGTGAGGGTGGTGGAGCACTGGAACAGGTTGCCCAGGGAGGTGGTTGAGGCCCCATCCCTGGAGATATTCAAGGTGAGGCTCGACGAGGCCCTGGGCAACCTGGTCTAGTTGGGGGTGTCCCTGCTGACTGCGGGGGGGTCGGACTAGATGGCCTTGAAGGTCCCTTCTGACCCAGATGATTCTATGATTCTCTGTCCTCGTTCCATGGCCAAGGCAAGTGTGGTGCTGCTAGCCACTGGCCCTGAGAGCGCAGCAACTCGCCCTGTGCCGGGCCATGCCAACAGGAAAGGAAACAGGGCCCTTTTCTCACTTCCCACTCACTGAAACAAAGGCTTGTTCACAAGGTCTCATGCTTTTTTCCCCAAACTCTGTTTCTCCGTGGCTGACTGCCACAGACCAGCACGTACCGATAGCATCAAAGTTTTCCTTGGAAACCCTCCAAGGGATTCAGCTCCATGGACCACACAGTTGTTATTCATAGACGGTTTGGGAACTACTGATCTGCCTGAATCCAACTAGATTTTTTATTTTATTTTTTGTCTTTCTGTGCCATTGATCTCACACTCTTTTCAAAACTACCAGAAGGCAGTTAGCATTTCTGGACAGACCTGGACAAGCTGGAGAGCTGGGCAGAGAAGAACATATTGAGGTTCAACAAGGGCAAGTGTTGGGTCCTGCAGCTGAGGAGGAAGAATGCCAGGCACCAATAGAGGTTAGGGGGGGACCTGCTGGAAAGCAGCTCTGAGGAGAAGGATCTGGAGGTCCTGGTGGATAGTAAAGTGTCCATGAGCCAGCAATGTGCCCTTGTGGCCAAGAGGGCCAATGGGATCCTGGGCTGCGTAGGGAAGAGTGTGGCCAGGAGGTGGAGGGAGGTCATTCTCCCCCTCTGCTCTGCACTGGGGAGGCCACAACTGGAATCCTGCCTCCAGTGCTGGGCTCCCCAGTTCAAGAGAGACAGGGAACTGCTGCAGAGAGTCCAGCGTAGGGCAACAAAGATGCTGGAGGGATTGGAGCATCTCCCTGATGAGGAAAGGCTGAGAGAGCTGGGGCTCTTGAGCCTGGAGAAGAGAAGGCTGAGGGGAGACCTTATTCCTGCTTCCAAGGATCTAAAGGGTGGGTGGAAGGAGGATGGAGCCGGACTCTTTTCAGGGGTTCCCAGTGACAGGACGAGGGGCAATGGGCACATGTTCAAGGAGGTGTCATTGTCCAGACCCAGAAAGATGGGACAGAAACACTCAGTGGTCAAACACAGTCCTTGAAAAATAGGCTTTGAGATGTCCTTGCTATCAAATTGCAGCAAGCCTCTCCATGGTGGTTCCTGACCTACAACTTTCTCCCAGGTTTTTATGGGTCTTAAAATTACATAAGTGTGGGATGGCCTTCTGGGTAAACATCTTTGCATGCTTTTCTGCTGGGGTTGTTTGAAACATCCCTGAAGAACCAACCATGGTGTTGTGGGGCCTATAATGAGGATTTAGCATTTTCAGTGTCCTGTGGTGGAGTATTTTCTTGACTGTATCCCCAAGCTACTGGATTGTGACTTCACCCCTTTCTGCATGTATTTCACAGGGCAGCGTTTGCTGATAAGCTAGAAGGAAGCTTTCCTAACTGGCCTTGGGCTGTGAAGCAGGAGGCTTCATTGCCCAGCACAGACATAACCTGTGCTTCCTCATGCTCAAGCTGTAATGCAAATCACTCTGTGATTCCTACCCCTGCATGATTTTTTCCTAAAGGGTTTGCTGTCAGAAGAATCCACTTGTCTTGCAAGATCTTTATTTGACCTTTTGGGGATAAGTCCAAGGTTTGAGAAATGGTTTGGTGGGCCTGTATTTGGCTAAGAGGTGCCAAAGCTGCAGGCTGGGACTCTTGCCTGCTCACAACCTGCCCACCAAGTGCCAAGCAACAGTGGCTGCTGGAGGGGACAGTCAGTGGGGACAGTGTAGACCTAGGGGGGGGTCATGCTGGGGTTTGGAAACTGCTAAAATCCTTTTTCTGTACATGGGGAGGGAAAACAGCCCGGAAGCGATGCTCCTTCCAAAGTTTTGAACTTATTCCTCCCAGGCTTCACTCCACCTTGGCTTACACCGCATTAAAAAGAACTATATTTTCATGATGTTCAAGGCCTCATTGACGATATGCTAAAACAAGTCTGGTTGTAGTTAAGATTACAGCAAAAATGACTCAGAAAAGCTGTTCATGGGGTAAGAGTTATTCTGTTATGGAAACCTTGTTTAGCAAGATGTCTCTTAGAATAGAGCCATAGAATTGTCTGGGTTGGAAGGGACCTTCAAGACCATCTAGTCCAACCATCAACCTCACTCTGATCAAAAACCATCACTAAACCATGTCTCTAAGCACTAGGTGAACCCAGCTTTTCAATCGCTCCAGGGATGGGGCCTCAACCACTGCCCTGGGCAGCCCCGTCCAAGGATTAAGAACCCTTTCTGTGGAAACATTTTTCCTAATCTCCAATCTGAACCTCCCCTGGGGCAACTTGAGGCCATTTCCTCTTGTCCCATCGCCTGGGACTTGGGAGAAGAGACCGACCCCCCCGGCTACACCCTCCTTTCAGGGAGTTGGAGAGAGCCAGAAGGTCTCCCCTCAGCCTCCTTTTNCCAGTGCCCAGTCCAGGGGGGCCATCACCTCCTGAGTCCTACTGCCCACGCTGTTCCTGACACAGGCCAGGATGCTGGTGGCCACCTGGGCACACTGCTGGCTCATCTTCAGCCCACAGGCGACCAACACCCCCAGGTCCTTTTCTGCCAGGCAGCTCCAGCCACTCTGCCCCCAGCCTGTAGCGCTGCAGGGGGTTGGTGGGACCCAAGGGCAGGACCTCTCCTTTGTGAGGTACTTCTTCAAGAAGTACCTCTGGTAGGAGAAACTCAAAAGCAGTATCTTGTGGGGTATAGGTGCCCATCAGTGCTGTCCTGGACTGAAGCTTACAGGAGAATATATTAATGTTCATGAAGTCTGAATAACTCATCGTTTACTGATGTGACTACTGTTGTTCCTGTTTCTAGAAGTATTTTCTGGTACAACGGAGCGTCAGCCTCTGACTTCATGTGTGGGATCTGCCATCTACCCTCTGCCACTGCCTCATTGTGTGGCCTTGGGCAAGTCCCAGAATTACACTGGGACTTTGTTTCCCAGCCCTGAAACTCGTACAATAAATATCTCCCCACTCACACTGGGTTTTCTGTGATGCTTAAAGCCAGCCACTGATTCTGCCGATCTCCTTCCTCAGCAAGAAGCCACATTAATTTCAGTGAAGTTGCTCATTGTAATCGGGGCTTCTGCGGATAAGGGCAGCAGTGAGGTCTGCGGTGACCAGCCAGCACTGGGAGATGTGTGGGGGAAAGGCACTGTGTCATTACAAACAAGTAATTACATTAAGTTCATTGCTGTTCCCTGCTGAAAGGATCAGTATTCAGAGCCTGATGCGTTCTCACAAGAAATCAATGGGAAACAGGGTTTGTATTCGTTCCTCTGAGAGCTCAGTAGGTCCTTAGCACAGACAGTGAATGGCATAAAATGGTTTTTAAAATGTAGTTATTGTGCCCGTATAGGAACGAGTGTGAAATGTGGGGAAAATGTATTTTTTTTTTTCTGAACAGCAAGGGTTTATTTCTTTTAAAGGATAAAAGCTTACAATCGTGCTTTTTCCCAACCGGTAATTTTAGAATGGCTTAAATATATTTGTACCTTATTTGTACCTCTGCATGAACTACTCCTTGTTGCTTCTTCAGGCTGCAGGGAGCATCTTTCCCAAATATATTGTCGCTTTCTCTTCCTCTGCTTCCCCTCCCTCCTTTGACTCTTACTGAAATAAGCCGTTCTAGACAATGTGATAGTCTGCACAGGGTCTGACATTTTCTTAACGCGCAGGGATGCAGACTAACATTTTGGTTATTCATCACAGATGACTCCAGTATTGAATAGTCTATTCCTATTTCAGCTGCCCTGCAAGGGGAACACTAAGTTCCCAGATGGATAAACAGAAGGAAAGCTGCCTAATTTCACTCTAGCACTAGTAGGGGCCACTATGTATTTCTTACCCTTCCTATTGCAGCTGAATAACTCTAGGCATGCTCCATGCCCCGGCGACTGGGCTGAGCGGGTAGTTCCTCCAGTGGTGAAAAACTCCAGGACCTGGAGTAAATGATTACTAAATTAAGGTGAGCAGAAGCTGGACTTTTGGAGGTATAGGCTCAGTAGCAGGTGTAACAAAGGAGTTCCTCATGACGCTAAAGCACTCCTTGCTCTCTGATGCATTAAGTAGTTTTTCCACTTTCTTCTAAAGCATCTGTAGTGGTCAGTGCTGGAAGCAGGAATGGTATAATCTGTTAAAACATCTCACATTCTCTGAAATATCATAAACCCAAGTGTCACTCCTGTGCTCCAGCTCCCCTATGCTATTTTTTTTGTAATGTGCCCCCAAATTGACTAATAGCACCCATTCGGTAAAGCGGCAAGACTGGAGGAAACTGCATTAGGTGTCTTTATTGATGCGCTGCTGTTTTGCAGTTGATTCTCCCTGAGACAAAACACAGTCGGCTTTATTTTCTTCCTTTTCCAGACAGCTGCTTTTTTCCAGGGTTAGCATTTTTATTTGCCTCCCATACCATCCTGGAGATCCTAACTGGCATGATAGGAAACTTGGACCAGCTGCCGACACAGTCAGGACTCCTTAAGCCGGGACACGGCCAAATAGCTTTTGTTATCTGTGCTCAGGTACAAAGGAGCCCCTAAAGCCACCACAGACCAAAAGATACAGATGATCTTTTAGGCAGAACTATGGATTAGTCTCTCCCAGCCTATCAGCTCTGCGTGATATGAAACCTGCTATTTATTTCTCCATAGATTTTTGTTTAGATAAGAGATATCATGCTAATCCCTTCAGGATCAAGTAAGCGATAGAGAATTTAATGTGATTTCCCCAAGTGAGACCTGAAAATAGATATTAGAAAGGTGTATTTTTTTTTTTCCTGTTCCGCTCCCCAAGATGGTGGATGAGTTTGTGCTTCGTTAGTGCATGTGTCTGTGTGTGCTCATTTCAAAACAAACAAAAAAGACTTAAATTTTTAAAGTAAAATAAGTTAAAGGAGGGCAGAATGGAAAAGTAGATAGCTCTGCGACTTAGTCCCAGAGTGAATTTCTCCTAACTAGTGTTGGGGACAAATGGTCAGCAGCCAGAAACGTGTGATTCCAACAGGTTTATTATCACACCGGTTCTACAGTGAAGGATGGTATGAAAACAAGAGTTGCCCAGGGATGTTGTGTTTTGCTGGAACAAAATAAGAACATTCTCGGAGCGAGCTTCTCGTTGTGCAACCCAGCGCGGTGTAACGCACTGTGCGCTCATCCAAGCATTAACAAAACACAAAATTCCAGTAATCGTAAATTCGCCCCAGCTCATATGAGAAGTGTAATGACACCAGACCCAATTCTCTTCCTGCCTGAAGACAAGAGACACCCAGAAAAATACGCCCCCTCCCCCTCTTTCCAGTGGAGCAATTCTGGATTTAGATGAGAGCAAATCAGTACCAAATTCAGCCCATTGTCTTCTGTTTTGTTCTGGTTTGTAAGACACAAAAGACAACTGCGTTAAGTTCGGTCCAAGCAGCAGCCCCCAACCGAGCTATTGTAAAGGGCTGCCCCGTTCTGAGGGCACGTGATTGGCACTTTGAGGTTTCTCCAGCCAGACATTCAAAATTACTAGAGCAACTTTTACAAACGCAGGTCTCCAAATGACGTAACCAAATTCTTGTTGAGGTTATTAAATGAAAAGGCATTTTCATTAAGATGGAAATTCTGACCCTGCTGATATCAGTGTCGGGATTTCTGTTGGGTTGGTTGGAGCCTGGGTTCCCTCATCCATATTTTAACAGCATCGCTGCTCCTTCTCCAGAGGGAGAAAAGGAAACTTCAGGGGGAGATTAAATCTGCCTTTCCAAGTGATTCTTGTCCCCTCCAGCTAGTGGAAAAGCTGAGCGTAGGTCCCATCTGTGGGTTATGCTCTTACCTAAGGAAATAAATGGGGAAAAGAAGAAAAGGGAACAAATCCCTTCCTCTTGCTTAATAAGCAGTTGTGCTTCCAGAGCCAGCAAAGCCAATCGTCCTAATTGAGTGAATAATGTTTTTCCACTATTCCTGATCTTCTGTAAATTAATTACTAATTGTTTTCAGCAGCACCCATCTGGGACAAGCATGATGAGGGGAGATCGAGTCAATTATGAGATCACTCTGAATTTACACCAAACGCAACAAGAGTGAGGGAACAGCTGCCTCAAACGCGAGGTGAAAAGGTTTTGAAGCTACTTCACGTCCCTGGGTAAGCAGACGTACAGTGTGAATCCTTCTCTATGAATTACATTGTGCTTATCAAGTGGGTTTTTTTGTGATTTGCTTTGCAGAACAAATCAAGCTTGCATAGGCTCTTTTGTCCCTGTAACCTTGCTAAAACTATATAGTCACTTTTGGCTTTTAGGTCCCCTACTTTCAGATCCTGATTATTTTTTTTTTCCCCTGCGTTTTCCAGAACTCTCCTCAAGGGCGTTCTTTCATTTAAGGTCTCCTTTCTGTCTCGCACAAAGAGATGACTACATGCAACACCTCAAAAGGAACTAGTTCTGAACTGCTCATCACCTAGGGAAAATGTACTGAAAGGCTCTTGAGAACGAACTGCAGGGAGAAATTGGTAACTGTAGAGCTAATAGAACTGTGCAGGTAGTGTGAGGATACTGGGTTTGAGAAAACATACTGCTTTCAGAAATTGCAGAAATGAACTGCTGCAGAAATGTGATCCTTTTGATTACGCATTGCATGATTTAGGTCAACAACGTGCTCTGTGATTCTTTCGTCCTGAGAAAAGGCCCCAGAGATCGTTCAGTCATTAGGCTTGGTTGGGAATAAGGCGCTTTCTCTGATCCTGTGGAAGCGCACTGGTGTTCTGTTTTCCTTGCAAGCATGCACAGCATCCCACATCAGACAGGTCTGGGTAAGATCCATGGTTGCAGCAGGCAGCCGAGGACCAGAACCCCAGCTGGAGAAAACCAATTGAGGCCTCTTGATTTTGATGGGTGGCTGCTGAGCCACACCACTCCAGCATCCAGCCCCCTCATCTTGGGATGCAACTAATTACAGTAAATAATTAGCTTTCTTCATTCTCACCAGATCCCTTCTGTAATCTATTTTTAGTACTCCTTCAACAGTAGCCTGTCTGCACTCTCCAAAACTATCCAGAAGCCCCTTCCCCACAGTGTTTCCATCAAACAATAGTCATTCCTATTTTCAGTCTCATCATCTGGCTGAAAAAAAAAAAACAAAAAAAAAATAAATCCCCATGGTTTTACTTGTAAATTCTTTAGAGGAGGAGAAAACAGATCTTTCAATACCTTCATGTTTCACAGAGAGCCTTCAGAGTCCCTCGTTTTATTTAAGAAGGTCCACCTTGCAATGAGTGAAAAAACCTGGAACAAAGCATGTTAATAATGGTACGTCATGAAAAGAACAAAAGTTCAGTGACTGCTTAGTCCATCTCTGGGAGGGGGGGAAAACCCCAATGATTTCCAAGAACAAGTGACCGCCTTCTCTGGGCCCAGCTCCCTCTGTTAATTACAGCAAATTTCAGCCACGTAAAAATTCTGAGTCTAGAGAACTGTGTCTCAGGCTAGGGCTTGAGCTCCCGTGCCCGTACGGTGACCTGATATTGAACTGTGGGGACTGCCATCTGAGAAACGTCCTTTTTGAGATGTGGCAGGTCCTACCTGCCACTGAGGAGGAGGAGGATAAGCATTCATCAGAAAGAAATGCAGAAGTCAGAAGAGTCCAGCTCCTAGCAGAAGCAAAGCAGGGAGTTTCGCCCCTCCAAAGAGGTGGCCTAACATTTGTAGGGTTGCTTACTTCACGCTTCTCACAGAAAGCTCCTCGTCCTTTCTCTGCTAAACTCCTCGCCAGCTCTTTAGGCCCCATTTCCCCATGGAAAGGGAAGGAAATCAAAAAGGAGTCAAGATTGCACCCCCGTCAGGTCAGCTGCCACCCCCCATCAGAGAGCATCTAACCCAACAGCATAGCAGTGACTGAGAGCTGCTCTCATCATGTGGGTACCTAACATGCATAAGGACAAAACCTGCGGGGAAGAGGGGAAAACCAAAACCAAACCCAAAAAACCAATTCACGCCTAGAATGATCAAGCTGTCTGCAATTTAGCCAACTTGAAAGTCTGGGAGGGAGGAATTTTCCCAGGAAACGGCACCATTGAAAACACGTTTGAGGGAGGAGGGTGAGCGATCTTATTTATGAGCTTTAAGGAAAAAAAAAAAAAGAAAAAAAGATTTAGCTCTGTTGGTAGGAAACATCTTCATCGCTTCCTTTAGGAGGTTTATCTTGCTCTTGATCAATGAGTGTACTGTGCTGATGTCCGTAGGAGTAATCTGGGCTCGACAATGTTGTCCCTTTGAAAGTGCTGTTTTTCTGAGCAGTTCTGGTGGGCAGGCTTGATACGGTGAGCATGTTCAGCCTGCAAAATCCTGCCCGGATTTCTTGTATTCTCTCCCTCTAGGTTCTTCCAGAAATCACACCTGGCTTATAAGCATGAGACTATGTTTCCTGAGGAATGGATCAGAATTGATAAGCCAATTAAGAAAAGCTTGAGAGCTGTCTTCTTGCTGTTTTTAAACTGCACCAATTTTTTTGCAGCAGAGGATTGCAAGTGCTGATTTTATCATAAATCATTAGTCATTATTCCTTTCGGCAGAGCCTTTGACAGCTTGCTTTGTGTAGTGTGGTGGAATATTCCAAGGGATGACAAAGCAAACATATGTTCGAGGATCTGTGCAAGGCGCTAATTGCGACAGGGCAGGAGGAGAGATGTGGGAACACGGAAAGTCTGCTGCTTTCAGTGACACACAGACCGTTCAGTCCTCCATAGGTCTCACCACCTCATTTACTTTTGGGAAGACATTCTGTGATACCCTCACAGAGGGGAAGGAGAAGAGAAAGCAGAATTGGCAGCGTTTTATAATATTTTACACTGCCGCAAGACAGTGGGGAACTCCGGTTCGTAAAGTCAATCGCTATTAAAGTTTATTCTCTTTGAAGGCTCCCAGCCAGAGCAGAGGTTTTGCCATCCTGTTCCTCCATCTGTACACCACTTCAAAACGAATCATCTGCGCTGGTGGACAGTGAAGAGAGTAAGTGCTTCCACAAAACAGCTTTTTTAAAGAAAACCTTGAAAATTAAATCGTAGCCATCTGTCACGGTAAAGCAGAGATACACTTTTCACCTTCAGAGAGCTTTACAGGCATTGACTAATTAGTCCTTGGGACATAAGAGGACCGTTTTTTCCCCCAATTTAGATTGGGAAGTCAGCAGGGGCATCTTGTATCCTGGGGCAGGAATTTAGGCTCCCTGAGAGGCAGAAGAATTGAAGTCCTTTTGTAGCAGTCAATGTTTTCAGGTGGGGGGTGTAAAGTTGAGCACTTCCATCCCCGTTGATGCACTTGCGACAAATTAAAAGCTTGATTATTTTTTTTTCACGACTGGTGCCCATCCAGATGCTCCTATTGACTTAGAAATGCTAAATGTCCAATTTGAATAGGAGCTGCAGGTGCTCAGTCCTTTGAATATTAAGCCATTAAAAAGGGTGTGAACTAGGGCGACGAAAGTAGTGTCCATTGATTTGTTGGATGAACTGGAAAATATTTCCTATGCTCTGGATGTTTTTGAGGTGATCTGAAAAATGTTTTCTTTTTAACCAAAATTCTTTCTGCTACCACACTTTTGGTTTGTTTTGTTTTGGGGATTTTTTTTTTTATTTTTTTTTTTTGCAATTTGGTGCTGAATCAAATGTTTTCTTTCATTCTCTGCATTGGTTTGAAGAATAAGAACTTTAGATAGCTTAAGTCTTGAAAGGTCATGAGCTTTGCTCTGTTCTGTCATTTAGAAACACCAAATTACAAACTTCCCCTTTCTAAAAAAAAGAATTTTTTGACCTAAAGTATTCATCAAGTTTAATACGAATACATGGCAAGTTTCTGTTGACTCAGAACTTCACATTACAGCAAATAAATCATTCTCCTGTCTCTAACTTCAGACTTGGGGAACTGAACTGAGGACATTCACAGGGTGATGAGGACATTCACAGGGTGACATTCATTTTCTCTAAATGAAAACCTTGGATTCAAGCTCTGCAGGATCAGCCTAGGGCATTTGAGGAGCTGCAGCCTCCAGCCATCTGCCTTGCCCTTTCACCAGAGATTTTGAGCTCTAGAGCAAAGACAATTTGCTGCTGAGCTACGGCAGCTCACAAGTTATTGTGAATACTGGTTTGGAGTTTGTCTATAAATGCCAAGCTGTGGACCAAGGTCTCCTTCATGGTCACAGAATCACATGGGGTTGGAAGGGACCTCTGGAGATCATCTAGTCCAACCCCCTGCCAAAGCAGGTCCACCCAGAGCAGGTCCCACAGGAACGTGTCCAGGCAGGGATTTGAATGTCTCCAGAGAAGGAGACTCCATCACCTCCCTGGGCAGCCTCTTCCAGGGCTCTGCCACCTTCACAGAAAAGAAGTTCCTCCTCATGTTTAGGTGGAACTTCTTATATTCAAGTTTGTGCCCATTTCCTCTTGTCCTGTCCCTGGGCACCACTGAAAAAAGACTGGCCCCATCCTCCTGACACCCACCCTTGAAGTATTTATAGGTGTTGATCAGATCGCCCCTCAGTCTTCTCTTCTCCAGACTAAAAAGACCCAAGTCCCTCAGCCTCTCCTCGTAAGAGAGATGCTCCAGGCCCCTCATCGTCTTTGTAGTCCTGGTCGGTGCCAGCCTGACTGAACCAGACCTACTGAACCTTTGTCCTCCTCTCCTCCCTTAGCACTGTCATCTGGAAAGGCAACCTGCCCCAAAGCCTTACCAGAAGATGGCCTTATTTAGACCAAGAAAGGCAGGGGGGGACAGGTTGACAACAGGTGAGAGGTATTCAGATGTGGTGAGTAGGAGAAATGGGATGCAGTGACCACATTACGGTAGCAATGAAAAATATACATGAAGGCTATAACTTCAGGGCCTTGACGTAAAGAAGCAGACAGTACTTTGGCCTATTGAATAAAAAGAGGATGGCAAAAGGGAAAAAAACCAAGAGGAGCCATGAAAAATGGATGATGTAAGTACGTAAGAGAACCATACTAAAACACAGGGATATGAGAATGGTGAATTACCTCCATCGGGTTATAATGGGACAGGACGTTACCTACAAGACCTTTGCCTCAGCTTTTCAGAGTTCCCCTAAATCAATAGATAGTCCAGCAATGGTCTGGACTATGTAATATTTAAGTAGTATTTAAGGCCTTTCAACTTCTCTGAAGCGTTACGTACATTGAAGTGGGTCACCTTGAAAACTGCAGCCTGATTTTCGTGTATGTTTGTCTTAAATGAATGTTATTTAGGATACCAGGTATCTAAGGAATGTGTGTTCCCAGGTTAGGGTGTCTGGAACAGTTCTTTATAACCAGCTCTGAAGCCTCATGAATTTTTTCGGCACGGACGGTCGTTTTCAGCCGCGAGCATTACGCTCCTCGAGAAATCCGCAAAATAAAATGTGACAGCAGGGCAAAAATATTTAATAAGGCAAAGCGACCTTCCCTAATAATAGAATAATAAATGCAGAAGGGGAAAGGCCAAGTGCAAACGCTGAAATGCATCGGCAAATGCATTTGTGCCACTTCTGCAGCTGCTGGAGGGCCACTTCCTCGCCTGGATTCATTCGGTGCCGTGTTTGAAGTTAATCAACTCGTTAGGAAAGCGGGCATCCAGCATACCAAAAAGAGAAGAGCACAGTGAGCTTGGGCTCTTTATTGCTGCTTTGCTGCCAGCAGTTGCCGTCGATCGATTAATATCGTGAAAGGATTAAAACGGACGACGGACAGAACAGGCGGTTATTCCCAGCAAGAAAGTCACAAATCTGTCAAAAGGCCTGTAAGTCCCAGGGAGGGTCGAGAAGTGCTGCGATTTGGGACGGGAGGATTCGACCTTCATGGGTAGAGAATGGTTCTGTGCTGCTGCTAGAGACGGACTTTGTGCTACTTCCATGACTTTCTCTGTACCTGCTTGTTTTCCCTACGCGTTCGACTCTGATTTTTTGGAGAAAGGATGGCGTTTACCGCGAGTTTGGGCAGCGTTTAGCTTCCTTCCTAGCTGAAGTCTCTGTAGCCTACTGCAATATAAATAACACCGCTGCTGGCCAGAAAGGGTGGAAGTGGTCTTTAATATTAAAGAGCCGTAGTAGTGTGTGACATGGCTTCAAACCTCGACTGCACAAACAACACGGCTGCTAAACTGAGAAAATAGGCCGCTTTTATCAAATATTAACCTGTAGAGAGCACAAGGTGACTAGAGAATGGGTGGATGTTAAAGAAGGGTTGAAGCCTGTTGAGGGAGCAGCCCCTAAGTTTTGGGGCTTTTCTTCCTTAGGTTTTGTATGGTTTGTGCACTGGCCAGTCATGTTATTACCTACAAATCAAAGAGGATAGCAGTCAGGGTAAAGAGGTAGAAACCTCAATCAAAATGCAGCGAGCTTCTTCACAACGCTAGGATTATTAATAATAGCTGTGCCGCGGTTGTTATCAAGAGGCCTCAAATGAAATTGGAGCTGAAATATATTAGCCATCTGCAAATATACAGAGGCAAAAAAAATCTCTCCTGGAGAACTTACAGCTTAAACTGACAAGGTTAAAAAACGAACAAACAATTTAAAAAAAAAAAAGACCAAGACCAAAAAAACAACAACCGAACAAAAAAAAAGGAAAGAAACAGGGTAGGAAATGAATTCCCAAACTGATACAGTTCACCCACTGTTGTACGGTGGATTAAGGGCTCACAGTTGAGTCAAAACTCAGGAGTCACAGTTTCCTGACTGCCCGGCTCTATCCTTTCAAGAGGAGGGAAACAAAGGCTAAAATGAGTAAAAAGGATACTGATCCTTAAATGTGGCTGAAACAAGCAGGAGGATTTATCATAAAATGTTATTCTGATGGCAGATATAGGGAACGTCACTGTGTGGTGGAGAAGAAAACACAGCACGCAGCAAACAACTCTGTTATGGCTGGGAAAGGTGATTAAAATTCCTCTAGTGTCTTCTCCAAGGACTTCTTTTAGTGTCTCTTCTTTCAGCCAGGCATCTGAACTTGGGCCTCAACGTGAATCACAGAATGCTATGGGGTTGGAAGGGACCTCTGGAGATCATCTAGTCCAACCCCCTGCCAGAGCAGGGCCACCCAGAGCAGGTCCCACAGGAACGTGTCCAGGTGGGTTTGAATGTCTCCAGAGAAGGAGACTCTATCACCTCTCTGGGCAGCCTCTTCCAGGGCTCTGCCACCCTCAAAGGAAAGACGTTCCTCCTCATGTTTAGATGGAACTTCTTATGTTCCAGTTTGTGCCCATTTCCTCTGAAGTTACCCATCACCTCAAGAAATCAAGTTCTCTTTTCATCTCTGCTGAACTCTCTTCACAGTGATGGTTGATAAACCACGGGCGTTATGCAGAGCAAAGGGGGCAAACCCCACCAGCAATCACACAGCCAGCAGCTGGCCAGGGCTGGGACCCTGCCCTCTTTCATGTCAATGCTGGCCATCTCTTCTTGTCAAGGAGAAGTCCGCGTGTCCATGAAGTTCACACTTGGACATCATGGCTTGTACCCTAAGATGATTGATAATCAACTTCCCATTTCCTGGGTCGAGCACCAACCACTTTTCTTCATTATTTGAGGGTGATCCAATGCTGTTTCTACCAAAAAAGCCATTTTTGTGCATTTCCATGAGGGATGAATTAAACCCTGGGAATGGAGGCTGAAACCTGTTCTTGCTACTGGGGGCAATTCTGCGGTAAACTTTCCTCTCCGGTAAATTCTAAAAATCTCTGCCACAGATTCAAGGGTGAACATGGTGAGAACTGTTCAGATTCCCTGTTATTTAAGCAGATGTGCAGAACTTATCAAAATCAGTGAGACTTACTGGGGCTTACGCGAAGGGTGGGAAATAGCACTGCGTTCACTAAATATTGCAGATCGTAGGATTCCCTTGAATTCTTCCCTGAAGTTATGGAAGTGAGATTTAGCTTGCACCCATGTCTCAGCAAATCACCTGATTTAATTTATACTTTTCTGGTCAGGATCAATTTGCAACCACTATTGGGCAGCTCCAGTGATTAATTGTTTTCACCACAAGAGGAGGGAAGCTCCTCTCAAGTTAAGAGCTTGCTGAACTTCAACATTAAATGGTTTGGATGTTGTTTAGGGTTTTGGTTTTGGTTTTTTTTAGGCTTTTCTAGCTCTTCCCAAGTTTTTCTCCTTCAAACAGCAGGAGACTGTGATGCAATCACTTCTAGACCTTATTGTTCGTGAAGCCCTGAAGAGGTCTTTCATAAGCAAGCTAAAATACAGAAGAACAAGTAATGGCAGTCAGAACAGTTTGTATAAGTGTGTTTTTCTTTGTAGAAACACAATAGGTCGATGGCATGAAAACTCTGAGAGCCATTCCTGACCTCCTCATTTCCCTGCTTGGATTTCATAACTGGCGAGATCATCGTAAGAATTATAATTTCATAACCTTAACTTTTAATAACTTATTTTGTTGTAAATCTATGTCCAGATAAGATGGAAATGAGTCCATAAGCAGACCTAAACCACTTTTTAGAATGGGGTTGTTTGTAGGTTAATTCAAATATGCCTTATATGAGATTGATTTATTTCTTCATGAAGCTGGCTATTCTGCAAAGGTCATCATCTTCTCCACGTACATTAAATACAAGTGTATATACAGCAGGAGATTTACAGTCTGAATAGGTGTACTAAAACTGAGTCATAATCAGCCTTGCACGATATTAACCTTGTTTAATCATCTCTCAACAAATGTTCATGTATATGTATATGTGAATATAAAATGCATGCATATGTAAGTCTATAAAAGCAAACTGACAACTATAATTTAGGGACTGGAGTACAAAGATCCGCAAGCTTAGAAAAAATGAGCCTGAATTTTCTGATATAGTCCATTTTTATTGATCTCATTGTCTGTGAATTTAGGTCAGATTTTCAGGACCTACTTAAAAATCTCTAATAGACAATGCATGCACACGCGGGCATGTATATACACAGACAAAATGCTTTCATTCAAATACAATATATAGCAAGCATTGTCAAAAGAAAGATAAATTTATCCGTGGCTTCTAAAAAGTCCAAATGCAATAATGATCTTCTTGTATTTCGTTTCAATATCACAGCCCACGTCCTGGTATGCTTTAATGGTTACAAACCATTAGGTAATTACAATTATTTATTATTAAAATTAATTTAATTACAATTATTTACGATTACAATAATTACAATTATTTATTATTAAAATTAATTTAATGGTTACAAACCATTGTAGGTAATTACAATTAAAATACTGATATTATTAAAGGCCATTCACAAAGCCTGTACGGACAGCGAAATCCAGCCGCCTTTGCTAGTGGGGGTGTAACAAAGGCTATCTTGGATAATCCGTGCCTCAGGAAAGTTTTGGCCAGATAAACCACGACAAAACTCAACTTCTTCCAAAATTGCCGGGAGATCTTTCAGCTGAGGATCTAAGGTTTTCGCTGTCAAAAGTGATGAATGGCCTTGATGCTCTCTACAGGTTGGGGACAGTCAAGTTGAGATTTCTACGGGCCAGGTTTCAACAGGTGATTGGCACCTACTGGACTATCCTGAAACATCCTTGTCAGCAGAGCCAAGCCACAGTCATTCCTGGAAATTCCTTTTTTAGATATATATACGTTTTTTGTGGGTTTTTTTTTTTTAAGATTGCAGCTGAAATAGCCACACAAATTAAAATGCTTAATTCTTGGTGTTTTCTGTTCCTGCGCTCCCTCTTCTGGCTTTCTAGAATTATTTAGCAAACATCTTATGCCCACAACGTAAGAACGACTCCACTATCAGTTGTAAAATCGTCGGTTGTAACGATAACACGTGCTTTGGTACCACAAAAGGGACTGCTATGGCCCTAAAACTTGTGTACATACATATTCCAAGTAAAGGTTCCCTGGGCTTTTGGAGAACAAAAATAATCCTACTATTGGTGCACTAGTTGCAATACTATGGATATGGATAAAAAGAAGGCTTCACTGGAATATGCTCTCCAGATTTCTAGTTTGGCCTCTTTCCTGAACATTCCGATAGGATGCTGTGCTTAAATTTGTCCCCATAAAGTAGTAGAATTTTTTTTTTTTCACTGATTTTCTTCTAAATTATGTAACAATAGCATTGTTAAATTAACATTCTCCTGCACTGCTAAAAAACCCAGCTATTGTGGGAATGTACAGCTGAAATCAATTTCAATGAATTTCATTGCTGAGCCCGAGAGAAAAATAAAAACATGGTGGTGGAATTTTGCATTTAAAATATTGTTCATTCTTAATATCCTTCCAAGCATCTTTCCTACTGCCATATATATGCTTATATGAAGTATGCATGAACACAAATGAAGCCAGCCCCCCACGTAAGCATACCGGGAAACTGAGCTAATAGTCGGAAAGGAGGTGAACAACACTTTTTTGCCCATCTTATGTTACATTTGCAATGCCCTTTTCTAAGTTGTAAACACTTTTTGCTTTCATCTCAAGCACCAAAATCCAGGTGACTCACACAGAAAAAAAGAAATCTCAGTATTACAGAGAGAGTTCAAAATCAAACGGAACTCAGGGCTGATATTGTCTCTCTTTCAATAAACTCTGCATAGCCTTGGGAAATTCTTGAGATTGTTGGATAAAATTTTTCAGTGTATATAATAAGAATTATATTACATATGCATCTGACGTTTTCAGTTTTGGAGTTCTACCTCAATAAAGCTATATTAAAAAGTGCTTTAAAACGTATACTAAAGCCAGGAACCAACACATTTCAGTTCAAGGTGCAGAGTCCAGCTTCTCTGCGGATTTTAGCGTTCAAGGAGGTCCTAAAACTCAATGGCTTTAAAGAAATGTTCCTTGATTACAGGGAATTCCTGCCATGAATGCTTCAGAACGCAGAACCCTGATGTTTCCCGGTTCTCGTTGCCGTCACCTATGCCACACGCCAACCTGCAAAGTGCCGGAGGTGAGTTGGCAGGGAAGAATTTCTGCCCGTGTGAAAAAAGGAGCTTTCACGTTTTTGGGGTGCACTTTCAGCCCCCGTCCTTCGGTAGAGTCTGTGCTCTAGTCCTGGAGATGCAGTAACGTGTGACTCAGGTGAGTCACGCCGTTTATTGCCTCGCACCGGCGTGTTTGCTCAGATCTAGCGTATCGCTGACACGGGGCATTACAGCCCAAGGGGAGAAACAAGCAAGTCCCGCTTCCTCTTCTGGAAAGCCCCCAGAAATTCTGTCGGGTATAAAATCCCAGCAAGCGGCTGTGGTACTTTCAGGGCAAGGAGCCTCATAAACGTCAGCTGATGCACGACAGCACCATTGTGGTCTGAGGACCTGGGCGTTGCAGGAGAGTGGTTTTATAGGAAATCGCTGGGAATTATTAACCTGCATAAAGGTACTCTCACACATAATTATTTGCAAGATCGGAGGCAGTATTTTCGCAAGTGTTGGTCTTCACATACCATGAAGATACTCTTCACAGAGAGTAAATTTTGTTTTAGCAGCGGATAGAAGTTGCTGTACCACAGCAGGGCTTCACGGCTGCGCCATCAGCTCTCATCAGAGCCAAAGGGGCATGTACAGGACTTTGAAAAAAACAGGAAAAAGAAAGAACGGCCTCACTCTCTGTAGTACGAGAAGATATGATCTGAAGGCTTGCAGTGTCACATATCGTGTGTGGTCCCTACAGTAGCTGTGAGTTAAGGCTTTTTTTTTTAAAAAAAAAAAGCCAAAAAACAACTTACTGACTGCTTTTCTTGTAGGGAGACTGACAACAAAAAGCAGAGACCACTCGGGTCCTCCCCGCACCTTCTTTCAATGCTCATTGGTATAATAAGGCCTCAAATGAAAGGTATTTCAGGGGCAAAAATTCCGAAAGGAAGTTAATATTCAAAATCCAAGTACAACTGCACGATGCTTCATGGACTCAAACTTCATCTTAACACTTGCCCACCATATTGTCTCGAGTCTGTAATTGCTGCTTTGCTCCTCCAAAGTTATTCCTGCTACAGAGTTGGGTTTTTTTTTTTTTTGGTGTTGTTTTTTAAGTGGTGCTGAGTCAATGGGTTCAAACTCTTCAGAGAGCCTTTATAAGTAGTTTGGCTGGTATTGAACCTAACTGGCTGCTAATAACTATTCGACTTTGAAACATTTTAGTGCTCCACCTTGCACTGCATCCCAAGAGCTGATGATGGTGAGCTGAGGAAAGCGCTGGAAGTAACAAACACCAACAACACCCAGCGAGTGAGAGCTACGACACAGGCACTCATCTCACAGGCACTGAGGATGCTCGAAACGCTGGCCGGGGCGGTAAATAGTTATTCCATGGGCAACGGGGACGCCCCAAATCATAGAATCGTAGAATGG
>VXAK01010528.1:6848-17983 GCA_013399435.1 Arenaria interpres | reverse complement strand
ATCCATCCCCAGGTGGATCTCCACACACAGCAGCTGGTTGTTGACATAGAGGGCAACACCTCCTCTCCATCTGCCCAGCCTGTCCTTCCTGAAGAGTCTGTAACCCTCCATTCCAACACTCCAGTCACAAGAGCCATCCCACCACATCTCGGTAATGCCAATAAGATTGTAGCCCTGGAGGCTCGCGCACATCTCTAACTCCTCTTGCTTGTTCCCCATGCTGCGTGCATTTGTGTAAAGGCACTTCAGCTGGGCACCCAGTGGGGCTGACTTACTCGCTGGAATGGCTCCATTTCCTTTGTGTTGCTCTTCAGGTGTGAAATGAAATAAATGAGGTGAAATTTGGTACATTTTAATTGTTTGGCAAGGAGGACACTAGGGCTCTCAAATCTGGGAGCTTGTTAAATCATTTTTAACACTTTTGACACTAGGTAATTAACATTTTGGTGGAGAAAAACTCTTCTGCAGACTAGTAAACTGTCAGTATATATGTTAATGGAAGTTTAAAGCCATGACAATCCCTGTGAATTCTAGTACAGAAAAGGCTGTGTGAGAGGTTGATACATCTTCCATCCACAACTTGTTTGTGGAGTGGATCTGCTGAATGCTAGGACATCATTGTCTGGGTATGCACAAGAATGGTCTGTGCGCTCTAGTAAGTAAAGGAGTTGTCTTGTCATTTAGCCAAACTAATAAGATTTTTAATGACCGACCCCTTTTTCTCTTCTCATACAAAAACACTAACATGGTTAGTTTCCAGCCATTTTCAGATTTCAATTGGATCTAGCAACAATATTTATCTAGCTTTATATATAGCAAAACTGCAGCTGTGTTAAACAATGAAAAGTTAGTGCAAATATAGGTGGGAAAGGTTATACTGAATTTTTAAGAGGGGGGAGAAAGTAAAATGTCCTGGGGAAAAAGAGGAAGCTATTTTGCTGTTTGATAGCAGTGCACATTCTAGAGGATTGTACAAAGTCTTTCATGGAGTTCTTTTTGTGGGAAACCCTGGGACTCATCTGTGGTGGAAGTGTCATTCATTCTGGACCACCCATTGTAAGCAATGCAATATTTCCCCTTCTGTTTTTCTCTATTTCAGGATGGGAAGTCAGGAAGGAGGAAGTTAGTAGTCAAACTGCAGCTTATTAAAAGATATTTTTAATAAGTGACAGGACTTTCTTTTTGGTTTGGGGTTTTTTTTTTTGCTTGTTTGTTTGTTTGTTTTCATAACATGCATATCCTGATTAGAAAGTAACCATAAGTAGCATTCACTGTTGTAGCTTGCTTGCTTCATACTCTGCTTCTTCGGACAATGTTGTTCTCTCTTAGCTCTAAAATGGGTACAGACTTCATAATTGCACTTTTTATTTTCTTTTTTTCTTTTTAGTAGAAGATGAGATCTCTAAATAAGCAAAGTACGGTTTCTTTCTTCTGGAAAGATAGTATGGTTTCAGTTTAGTGGTTTGGTAATATAAATGGTCAAACCAAAATGCCATTTGAGAAATATTTTAAATCCTTTCTGTTTGACAGTTTGTTTGACACCCATTATACAGATCCAACTTTGCAGATAGATTCCAGTACTTACCACCCCTCTTACTCACCAGATAGGTTTATGAATTAAATTCATTACTATTTCTTACTTTTTATGTCTTGTTTGGCATGTTAGATTCTTTAGAAAAATCTATAAACAAAAACATTTTGTGTGAAAAGATGAAGTATCAAGCCTTTTTAGTGAAGTATTCAGTCCCATTTGTTTTTTATAAGGCAAGACAGTGGGAAGCTTGGCAAACAAGCATAACTTAATTTGCTTTCCAAGATGTGAATGCCTCTTGAAGTGAAAAGACCCACTCTGTTGCAAATCTAAAATTAGATTACATATAATACATTCAAAGCTGTCAAAATAAAATTGCTCCATGATGACAGTTATTTTGTTGATATGAAACTTATTTTTAAATCCTTTTTATGTGGGCTTTTATGTTTAAGCTGGGATTGACTACCTCCGACCTTGGAGTCCTGTTTTCTGATGGATTTATGTATCTTTTTATCTTAAAATAAAATAAAATTGAAGGGAAGTGAGGAAGTGACTTGAAAACATGATGCACATTCCAATATGTGCAAATTGCTGGATTCTTGACACAACTTCCACAGCCCTAAACCATGGGGATATTCAAACCCAGCAATGGATGAAAGACATTACGGACAGAGAGCAGAGCTTCCTGCCTAAACCAGGCTTTTCCACAATGAGTCTGCTCTGTATCAAAGCACATGGAAGTCTTTTACTGATACTTGTATTTTATTTTTACCTCTCCTTTATTTCAGGTTGGGTCATGTGGCACTAGAGACTTGGAAAAGCTAGGTCTCATAGGACATGTTAACTGTGATGCAGGTGCCACAGGAACAAAGTCAGATCAAGTCCAGGCCAAAGTAGGTGGAGTTGCATGATGCTGCACCACTTAACGCCTCTTGTTGACTTGCTTCTGGGCCTTCTGGGGATTTTCCAAACAAGATGTAACAGCTCAATGGGATGGATCTTTTTGCCGTTGCTGATTTAAACAAAATGTTGCAGTCCTTGGCTCAAGATAACCGTATCTTGCATTCTCTGTACTGCACTAAAATACTGTTTACTGAGACTGAAAGGACTTAACCCACCAAGGTACGTAGGAGTTGATAAAATAACAGATCTAGTGGGAGTGCACCCTAATTGAGGCATAGCTGTGTGATGCTTGCTCCAGGATCACTGTTTGTGGCAAAAGGAAATGAAATACAAACGTGCCATGTAGGCAATTTCAAACTTACCTCTACCATCTTTTTAGACATCTCTTTACAATATACTTATTTCCTGTTGATTAATCTTCCTGAGAGCTAGTTTGCTGTTTCATAAAGACCCACATTGTGAGCATTATTCCATTTAGCAGTGGTAGAAGATAGAGAAATTAAAAATGAACAGGTATAGTATTTTGCAACTTCCTCATTTATTCTTTATCCTCAGTAGATACTGGTTTTGCTAATGACCTTCGTGTTTATGATCTGATTTCCTTTAACCCTTACATCATTCATCTTAGTTTAAATCTTCATTTGACAATTTGTCTTTCCCCAGATGGTTCCCTTTATACCTTTTTGGTATGCTCAGGCAGATATCTGAATGGATTACCCATGCCACGGCTTGAGCGTGAGATTGATTTAGGGACAGAAAGTGGGTCATGTCAGGCTAGCCTGAAAATTATAGTAAGGATTTAGATGACCTGCTTTACCCAGTGTTTTGTTTCAAATGTGATTTACTAAAATAATTTTAAAAATAGATACTACTCAATTTCACCTTTTCTCTAAATGATACCTTTGTCGAGACAAGTATCAATTTAGATGAATATTAATATATATCACCCCCGATTTATTAAGGAGACGATTCAGATATCTTTTCACATCTTAGAGTGATTCTCTAATGGCTTTTTTTCAATATGTATATTAGAAGGTGGACCTTCAGCAGAAAAAAGTTCTTGTCCACTTCCAAATATACCTGTTTTTATCTGTGACAGCAGTGGTGGCACACACGGTAGCACAGCAGTTACACAACTTAGCACAGCAGATAGGCTTACAGCTATAGCTTGCAGAGGAGACCTCCTCATTTACCAATACTAGAGTTCCTAAATTCTATCATTAATTACTTTTCCATATTTATTCTAAATACCAAAAAGTATGGTTTGCACTTACTACACAAAAATAATCATAAATGAAGCCTCAGTGAACAGAATTGCCCATGTAATGTATATGGAATATATGGTTTGTATAATTACTCCATATATGTAGACATGATATTGACTTGTAAATCAATTAGTGCAGATTTACAAGACTTTGTCTCAGAGATGTTATACAAACAAAACTATTAGATAAATGCTTAGAATATGTTAGTCATTGATAAATTTTATACTTGTATAAAATCTACATAAAATTTACACAGGTAAAATCTTTATATCGTGTCACATAATTATATGTGCACACATACGCATAAAGCATTAAGTTGTGCCTGAAGTAATTGTATTTCCTTAGCTTCTTAGTTTTCTTGTTCTTGTCAGAAAGAAACCTGTGCAAATAATTTGTTTGTAATTACACTGAGGCATAAAACTAAGTTGAGTGTGCACTCTCTAAGCACCTAAAATCCACCAGAAAAAGGAGAGTATGTTTATGCACCTTATGGGCTGTATATACAGGCTGTGAGGTTCAAAATACTAACATGATATAATTATAATAGAAAACAGTTACTAATGCACAGCTATACTAGAGTGCATTACATGACTATAAACCCTTCATCTTCTCAGAGTTGGATCAGTCAGGGAATTTCTGTCATGTAGGTTCATGCAAATGTCTCAGAAGAGTGAATAAAGTGCTTGCTCTGTCATTTGCTTTGCACTTTAAAAAAAACAACACTTAACAAGAATGACAGCATTTTTAAAATATTGATTTCGGTTTAGGTGAAAGGCAGGAGGTCGCTGTCAACCTGTCTGTACTTAAACTGAATATAAAAGAAGGTATTTGAAACTCAGATGTTTTGAGAATTAACAGTGCACCAATGCTAGTTCACTTATTTTTCTGCTCCGCAAAATGTAATATAAATTCTGTTTGTATTTGATAATAGGGAGTTGTGACCTTTAGAAAACCTGAGTTCAAGAAGCATGAAAGCTGGTATTAAAAGTGGAAAGTTTGCTGCAAATACAGGAGGAAAGGCATACACTTTGAAAGCTGATGTTTACATAAAAAAAGCAAAATGTTATGCTGATGTTTATATGATAATTAATTAACATCATGCCAGGGGTAATCATAATTCAAATGTCTTGTATGTTTCCTTTCCAACTGCTGTATTCTGTTCTTTTTAGCACTTGGTGACTTTCATCTAGCCAACACCCTTTCTGAAGATATTTTTGGTGCAATACTTGATGAAAATAGATCTGTCTTTTTTGTAGAATCCCCTTTAGATTTGTATTTTTTTTTCCTTTTCCACACCTCTACAAAGACATTCTATAATTTTTTCTCAAGACCAAGCCAATAGCCTTGTAAGACTTTTTTTTCTTTAATTTTTGAAGCATGTTGTGACACACTAGATGTAATCTGAAGTGTACGTAAGTAGAGCTGATTTGAGAAGAGCAGTGACATACAATCAGGTCTTTCTTGACATTAACACATTGTACTGCAAAATGAAGTGCAGTGCAGAGATTTCTGGGGCAGTGAAAACTCTATATTGTTGTAAACCTCAGTTGAGTACCACAGGAGAAATCTTCTAGACATTGCCTAGACAATTCTCTTTATGTAATCATAAAATGCATCTGAATTTTATTATTTTTTTTTAAAATTTGAAATGATGGGATCATGCTTGCAGACGTGGTGTACTATTTGGTAAACTGGAATGGTGCTTCATGCCACAGTGCTAAGTTTTTGTTAAATGGGTAAAATAAAAACAGCCTGGGCATCAGAGTATACAGTGGAAATCCACTATTTCTAGGGGAAGTCATTGACATGGTTGTTCCTCCTACTGCTCAAGGCATGAAAAGATGTTAAGGAAGCTTTTGCTTCTCGTCAGCACTGAAATAGGAATCACAAATGCAGCACAACTCCACTGGGGAAGATGTTTGGGAGGTGCAAGTGCAAGGAGTTGCTCAGAGCAGGGTTAGCCACAGGGTCAGACCAGGCTGCTCAGGGTTTCGTCCTGTCGGGGCCTGAGACCCCCCCAGGAATGCCCAGCCCCTGGGCAGCCTGTGCCACCACTCACCTGTCCTCCTGGTTTTCTCACAGCCAGTCCTAGCCTGTCATGTCCCAATTCCCACTAGTTGTCTATGTGGCCTATATTGTAAAGGAAAAACATAGTCTGGCAACAATAATGAAAATCCAGTATTTATATTACCAAACCCAGGCTATTACTAACTGGACCTAATGCGTTAAATTTGTTCAACAAAGGTGTGGGTTTTTTGCATTGACAGTCACTTCTGTGCATGTGCATCTTTCTCTGTGATGATACTGATATAATTGCAATACTTACAGGGTCACTGTTTTCATGCAGTGAAAACATCACAGCTTGATCTGAGCATTAACTACATCTAGCAACAGGAGTTGACAATGCAAGCAGGATTCTTAGATGTGTTAAGAGCAAGTTTGAAACTAAAAAATGTGGAAGTGATATGTTAGAAATTATTCATTTGGAACATCATGTCTAATTTTAGGCTGCTTTTTAAAGGGAAAAAATAACAGACAATAGGATCAGGTAAAACAGATTACAATGGCTACTGCATGGTGAGATTTACTGCATATGAAAGTGGAGATTACAAATAAATGAGAAAAAAGTTAGGATTTGGGTAAAGCACTCAACTTGTAGATGCTGATGAAAATGAATGGCTCCTTTTTCTTCTGTTCTATGAAAGATGACTTTATA
Organism: Arenaria interpres; assembly: GCA_013399435.1. NCBI lineage: Eukaryota > Metazoa > Chordata > Aves > Charadriiformes > Scolopacidae > Arenaria > Arenaria interpres. The sequence continues at coordinate 11,568 of VXAK01010528.1, read as the reverse complement.
AAGTGTGACCTGGGAGACGAGACTGACCCCCGCTTCTCTACAACCCCCTTCAGGTAGTTATAGAGCGCGATAAGGTCTCCCCTCAGCCTCCTCTTCTTCTTCCATAAAAGCCTCTGAAGTCTATTGGAGTTTTGGGAGGATGTCACTAGAAAGCTTCCCTGCAGCTTGAGTTATTGAAAGTATCAACAGAAAATAAAAATTTCAGATTTGGCAATCTTGCAACTTTCCAGCCTTTTTTGTGATGATTTGTTCAACTTCTCTTCAATTTTTCCCTTTTGTGATTATTCAAGATCGTCTGTTTTCTGTAGCTGGGATTTTTGTTTGTTTGTTTTTAAAGCAGAAACTTGTGATTTCTACTTTGGATGCTCTAACTTACAGCTGGTTAATTAGAAGGATGCAGTACCAGTGTCAGAGAGCTTAGTGACAAAAAAGTGTAGAAGAAACATGCAGAGTGGCTGTAGCAGAGATCTGATAGGGAGCCAGACCTGCTGATGGGCCAAAACCACTTTTTTTTTAAACTCTCTGTCTAATGCCAGGAGTCGCTGAATAAAATATCTCAGTAAACTACAAAATCCATAAGAGCTGGTTGAGAAGTTACTATTTCTGTGCTTTAAAAGCTAGCAATAAAAATGCTAAGATAGCCTTTGCTGTCTTCGTTGTTCATTTGAATCTTTAAGGTGTTTTTGTGGTGGTTTTGTGGTCTTTGTGGTGTTTCTTCTGAATACTAAGGTCTTTCCTCTGAATATTAAATACTAATATATTTAAATTGTTGAGTGTTTGTTCTGGTAGAGGTGACTACCTCTTCTGTAGTTCTTGGAGGATAATAACAGTCATTACTTACATTAGATTTTTATATGTTCAAAGATTTTTAGAGTCATTAATTAAACAGATAACAGAACCCTTGTTGGGGTTGGATTCAAGGGATAAATTAAACGCAAGGCTTAAAAATAAAAAATTGGAATACAGTATTACAGTATTGGCAAATTGTAATGGTTTCATTTTTCTTCTGTTGAATAGAGACTTTACAGCCATGACAGGTTCACTAGTTTTGATTTAGTTTCCAGAGGTAAAATTGAAATCTTGAACAATTTAGTATGCAGAGGATATTCCTAAATTTAGGCTGCCAGAACTACCATCTCAAACTACCTTTTGTTATTTCTTTTATTGATATTAAGATCAAAGAGGTGCACTATTATGAATGTTACAGTAATTCACATTAAAGAAACACAGATGTGTATTTTAATATAATTTTGTATGTAATGCAGTCACCTATCTCATCTTGTGTTAGCATTCCCAGACATTGTAGAAAATGCAACATTGTTTAAATGCAGATTGGTGTTTGGTCTGCCTGGCATTTGTTTGAAGCAACACATATTTATTACATGTTTATAAACTAGTTTCAGAATTTCCATGTTCCATTTTCATATGCAGTATCCATTTCAGTATTTCCATATTTTTTAACTTCATTATGAATTTTAAACCAGGCAGGTGAACTGTTGGATTTTTTTTTAATGTAGTAAAAGATAACCTGAATTCATTTCTGTATAGTGGAAAAGGCTGCTCTTGAGTAATTTGCAGGTAATCTTCATGTTTGTGACTGCTGTAAGTAAGAACAAACAAGCATATTGTATCTTAAAATTGTTAAATACACATATTTCTAGCAACAGCTGGTCATATGGATAATTTATACTCAGTTTGGAGGGGGACAGTAATGCATAAAGTGTGTTCATATCACATTGCAGTATTATCTTTTATGAAAACGTTTCATTTACAAAATAGAACATATTGGGTATTTTGAGGCTCTGATGCTTTTTCTGTGTTGGTAATCCTGATTAAAGCAACATATGTAGGAATTGACACAGGCTGGTGTAGTCCATTATTCCACAGTAGTCTGTGGTTAAAGCCCCCAAGATGTTGTGCACATTGGTATGAAAGAATTTAGTAGTTGAACCACCATGTTATGGCTCTGCTGATAGATTTTATTTTGTCAGTTTCTGCTAAGCCTCTGTTTTGTGTCCATAGGGGAAAATACTTTACAGGATGATTGAAAAATTACTGTTCATAAGCAAAACCTCTGCTAGTAACTGAAAAAAAACACCCAAGCATAAGTAATCTCTTCAATATTTTGCAACCATAAAATAAGTATATATGATCTCTTAAGAAATATATTTTATTTTGCAAGAAATAAGGCTTTTATAACGATTAATAGACTAACAAAAATAATTGCCAAACAGCTATTAAGATTACCTCAAACTGCTGCAGTACCTAAGCACAACAAAATAAGGGGAGGATTGTGTGAAAGTATAATTTATGTTATTTGTAATACCTGTAACTTTAGAGAAGCTAGGTTTTGATGGCAAACGGTTTAAATGTAAACCATAGGATTTACTCCTGTAATCAGCAGATTGCACGTCTAAGTTAGATAATGCAACAGATAACTGAATGTAACTGTGTAACTGATTATAGGTACTGTTTGGAAAAAAATTCTTAAGTGCTGCCATTTGTGGTCATCATGTCTTGCAGATACAATATTCAAAAGATATTTCACATACTAATTGCCCTAAGTGATACAGTAGGAGATAGTTGCCGAGTTATTTGAAAATGTCAGGCTTACATTAGCATACATGGCTTTTTTAAGGCAATGTTGTGACAATTTCAATCTTGAGTTCCTTGGGCAGTTCAAAGAAAAAAAAAACACACTAGAAAAAAAATCAGAGGGATTGATTAAATCTCTGTTTATGGCCTTATCTTTATCATGTACTTGGAGCAAATATATAAGTATCACTTTAGTGATCCTTGTAAAACAAGAAACTTCGTGACTGAAATCTGAAAAGCATCTGTCACAAACAGCAAACCTTGAGAAATATTTTGGTATAGTAGACACAAAGATTTAGAGAAGATATGGTGGGAGGTTTTAACTAAACCTCTGTAATATATATTCACTAGTTATGGGAAAGTAGGAAGCCATTTGATGAAAATGATGAGTTGGACGTAGGCAGTTCATTGTTTTATATGTCAACATCTAAAGCCATAAAAGGCCAAAATGTGGTTTGCATGTTTTATGCATATCTGCTGATTCTGTGCTTTTGCATGACTTCCTAGTACCTAGGCATCTCAATAGGTTCAGTATCTGAAAAAAACATCTGTGAGTTTTCAGATGTGGTGTAGACGTTGTCTGTAGCTGGTTGAGCGTGAGTTTTGCTGTGTATCAGCATCTAGATCAGCATCTGGATCAATACGTACACATACGTCTGAACAATGTGATTCGGGAATACTTCTGTTTTTTGAGGTCACGATGAGCATGTAGGCCATGTTTCAGTTCCCCAGCAGAGTGGGAACAGAGCGCATGCAGCTCTGAGAGCTGTTGCCCATGGGAAGGACACCTATATGCATGGGACAGCCTGCTCTGGCCGTTGAGCATATGTGGTGGGGAAGGGAAAAGAATCAGCATCTTCCAATTCCTTTATGAGTATCTGAACTGACAGAATATTGTTACACTTCCAGATATTTTCTGTGAAAATCACAAAGTGGTGTTAAGATGATTTGTGTTGCTGAATTAATAACTTAAATTGCTACTTAACTCACCCCTCTATTGGTAAGAAAGTATTTACCAGTTTACCTATTTCCACAGAAACTTCTGTTGTATGAAATATGTACCTGTATTTTGGTGTTGGAGAAGTAAAGGTAAGGTGACTGATGTGAAGGTCAGTGAAGTCATGAGTCTGTTCTTGGGTGACCTTGGCAAGATGACTCTATTGCAAAGATAAAATTTAGCTAGATTTCATGTCTCAGTTCTGCTCTTAGCTGTCTCCTTTCCATGAAACAGAAAAACTCCTCTGAATGGTGCAAATTCTGCTCTGAATGGCAGACGGGCTTACTGATTTTTTTCCATTCCATTGAGTTCCCAGAAATGAGTAATAGCACCAGGTATTTGAGTGCAAGAACTGAGAAATACATCCCCAGAACCCAGGAATTCAAATACCCTGTTCAGCTCAGAGTGTAGTGAAGTCACAGTGAAGCTCCCATGTCTACATAGTATAAAAGGGGTTGGGAAAGCACATCTAAAAGCCTGTAGTAATTTAACTCAACCCCTTCCCTGATCAAAAACTTTGTCATTTCACCATAGAGAATTTGTTTTTGGATAGGAGAACTGACCCATTGCCCAGAAGAAGATGTAAAGCAACATAAATTGCTTTAAGAACCTTTTCAGCTTCCACATGCTTTTCTGATAGAGCTCTAGTATGAACAGATGCTCTAACAGATGTCATACTTCTCAGAACCAAGAAAGTTGATGATTTAAGGGTTTCTTGACTGTCAAATCTCTCTGCCAGAAGATGTAGAGCGTGTAATGCAATACTGTGTTAGCTGATTGCTGTTTATGCCCATCTAGATTGCACTTTCAGATAGGTCATTGCCAGCAAATAGGTGATGGGCATAATTAAAAGGAGTCTAGCAGAAATGAAACGCATGAACACCGACACATACTTGTTTCCTGGTTTTAAGTCTTGATGTATGGAGGGTAAAAAACATCTCCAAAACAAAACTAGGCCCAGGGTATGGACTCTGAAATTCATAGCTGCAGCCAGGCATAGAGGTACTGCACAGCTTCCAAAAGCTGGGCATTCTCAGTGTGCAACCTAGATAGTCCTAGATCCTAGTCCCAGCCTGCAGATGTGAAATCTCAGTTGTGGTGAATGCCCTTCTTCTTTTGGGCTCCTCA
>VXAK01010523.1:0-21600 GCA_013399435.1 Arenaria interpres | reverse complement strand
TTTTCATTATAATAGAAGATAAGGTTAGAGAAACATATTTCCCTCTCATCTTTTCCCCGTTCATTTCCAACTACTCTGCCACTCTCTACTTGGGATGTTAGTTGATAAAATAAATCAGAATGTTTACAGTGAAAAGTGCCCAGACCTGATGGTGATGTGACTGTGAAGTCATATCACAGCATATCACATACATATCACAGTTGATTCAGTATACCAGCAAAAATAAAGAGACACTTGGCAGTAACTACAGTAAAACACATGGCAGTATCTCCATATGCTGATTTTTGTAATGGAATATGAAACTGCAGTTCTGAATTATTCCTATCTATCCAGGCATTCTGAAGCAATTAGGTATGTCCAAGCAGAGAAGACTGGCTCACCATATCCCCTTTGGATTACAGGGTGTTCCATTAATTCTGTGAGTATACTGGCTTGAAAAGACGTGATCCCTGCCCCTTATATTATTAACAGAGTATAAAAGAGCATTAGTAAAGGAATATATTTCCCAATTATAGTTGTTCATAAGTCAGGATTACAAGGGCTTTGACATCAAATGGCAAGAGGAGAGAAAACAACAACAACAAGCCAAACCACCAAGACAGAAGAGAAAAAAAGGAACCTTTGAATTCCCTCGGTAAACGTATATCCTTGTGAGACAGCACGATTTGGTCACAAAGTCTTTGCAAATTGCAGTAAAGGAGTTACTGAGACGATACCCTGGAACCATTTATACCTGTCAAGACCTGGGAATAAAGCTCTAGAAGAAAAAAAAAAACAACCCCAAACCAACACCCCGTATGAAAAAGTCACCACAACAAAAACTTATATTTGATCAGATAAGTATCATTAGCGGAACTCTCATTTGAAATAAGAATCTGTTATGCAATTGGTTGCCCCCCTACAGAGGCTGTACAGCTACACAGGCCAATTATAATAAGGTTTCATTATTCAGCTATTTCACCACACCTGTAAAGAATTTTAGTTCAAGCTGAAAAGTGCAAATTCAATTCAGGACTGTTAAGCACAGGTTAAAATAATTAGTAGAGACTCTACCACTCTTGCAATAATCTAAGTAGTTCAAAAGATACTGCCTTGTATAGTAACAGTTAAGTAGCAAAATAAAAGTATACAGTAAAATTCTATAGGTACAATCTACAGAGGACAGTAGCAGCCTAACTAAGGAAAATTGTAGGGTATTTCTACTATACTTCAGGGATATCCCTAGGTCCACACATTACTACTAAATTATCTTGGACTTTTGGAAGAGTGCCCCTTTATTTGAGGAGAAAAATGTTCTGATACACACAGCTGAGTGCACATGATGCAAATGAAGTATGAAGAGGCTTGTCTTCCCCTGCCCTTGTCTCTGAGGCTGCACATTTGCAGATTCAGCCTTTTCCCTTTTCACATCTATTTACCTTTTTTTATTGTAAGGTAAATGAGCCATGTGGTACTAATAAATAGTCCACCCCATCCTGCAGCTGTTAACTAGACTGGAAATATTAAGCAATAATTAATCTTAGGAATTATTAGGGTATCTAACCTCAAGGTCAGACAGAGAGTTAGTTGTCAATGTTGAGTCATAAGGAACAGAGAAAAACAGCTGTGCCTTAACTGAAAGTACGTAGGGTCAAGAGTATTCTTAAGTTTTGAGGCATAATGTATACAGGCAGACAAAAGCAATTAACTGGTTTAGAACACTTCTAGACAGTCATTGGTTTGTGATCAGATTGCTGAGCAGTGCAGACAAATAATGCATTTCAATGCCCTTCTCCTTATTAGGATACACTTCTCCTTATGTCACATAAAAACTCAGCATAGACAGACAGCAGAAGCAACTTTTTACTTGCCCAATTTCTGTTGACACATTGATTGGTCCAGTTTAGACAACAAATGACTGTTAAATATCTATTCAGATCTATTAAAGCTAATCCGCTACCTGGCAGAAAACAGTTTCTCAGTACTGAATAAAGCCTCCAGATTACATGCAGTTTACAGGAATTCTGAGTAGCAAAGACCACCAGATACTGCTGGGAAAGATCTGTACTAGTAACTGAACTACATAGAAGGAATATATTTTGTTCCAGGCAAATACATTGCTATAATTTTTTGAAACAAAGAACATAAGCAATAACAGCAGATTAGGAGAACTCCACACAAACATTAAGTCAGAAAACAAGGGAATCATAGCTGATAATTAGAAGAGCATTAATTCCACACGGTAGCACAATCAAAAAACTTGGAAACAAACAAGATAAATGCTTTAAGAGTGCCTGAAAATCATACTGATTCACTGCTGCTACAACATAATGACCAACTATGGTCTCTGAACCAGTGCAGTTCAGAAGAACAGTAAGAGGAAAATTAGAAGAGAAGCCTCATAATGAGAAGTCCAGCAACATACACAAAGGACAAGCTGAGCAAGCCGCCTAGGTCAAAGTTTTGAGGCACTGTGCATCAAATTTAGCAGGCCTCCACATCTAGCCATAAGGATCAAAACAACCAAACCTGTTACATTCAATTTACCAACAGAAGCCAGTCACGTGCAAAGGAATGCACAGGCTAGACAAACATGAGAGCTGTTCAGTCTGGTTTATCAAAAGCTAAGGATTTTTAATAGGAAAACAAAGTTACATTGACACTTGTATTTAATAGATGTTTTCCCTCCCAATTATGTTGCCCAAATACATTAAAATTGATCTAGCATTTCAATGAGGATTTGCATTTTCATGGCACTTCTAGTAAAATTAAATCTCACTATAGACTTTATTGTAAAGCAGTTAATTATATGGCAGTTGCAATGTGGCCACATACAGGCAAATAATGACATCCTCTGAATGCTTATTTGTTTGCAATAGGCAGTCCTGAACATCTGCATTGATTTCTAACTATTCATCATTAGTGCCAATTTTGTCAAATTTGAATATAACTGGAAATAATTTACAGAAGAAAAATCGAAACAATTGCACTCTATTTTGACATATTATGACTTTTTAAACCAGCAAGCTCCACTCCCCACTAGCAACAGTCACGCTGGAAGTAACATCTTGTGCTTAAATCAATCCCTGATAGACAGATCAAGCAGAGTTGTATGGCCATTCTTGTAAGAATATGGGATAAGGATGCTGATGATAACTTCTAGTTTTATTCCGCATTCTTTTATAGTTCAGGATAGGAAAGAATAAGTACAGATGAACAGCTTCTGTGTTCTTTAGAATACCAAAAAGAGTACTTTCAAGTACTATGCTTCTCATGCTGTAACTTGTGAAACACGCCCAATTTAATGTGGATTGGAAGTATATAATAAGTTTGTAAGATACTTGAAACTTCTGCAGAAGGATTTCCACATCTGTTACTCTTTTCAACTGCAGCAGCACAAGTTATTTGGGAATATCTCTAACTGTTGGTGCAGCGAAGCACTAGATGCAGCAGTTGCTACCACACCCAGCCTTAAACATCAGGCTGAAGTGGCATCAGCAATATCACATACACCTGGGCTACAATAAATTTTTCCTTGTTATAGCACCTGCCAGGAGCTTATCTGAAGCTGACCACACTGAAATTGTTTCGACCTGAAAACAAGGTGCTTTGCATTACTAGCTTTCAAGGCAACTCATGGCCTTGGCAGAAGGGAATAATATTATTGAACAGTATATGTGGGATGTGGAACTATCAAAATCATATCCCATTAAGGATTATTGTACTATAAAGCTATAATTCAATTTTAAATCATTTCATAGGCCTCAATTATACAGTACAGAAGAGAATCAGTATAACATCAAAAAGTTGTGCAATAAGTAGCAGTTTAGTAAAACACTAGGAAGAATCTTAGGCAGTACGTGTCCATCTTAGCTTTAACCATGTTAACAGGAACTGAATGACTTGATAAAATTGCAAAGGAGAATTAAGTGAGCTAGCCTTTCCATAGTTTGCCATATCACAGTAAGACTTACTTTAAGCCTCGCATAGATTCATATAATCTAGCATTACCCAGCTACCTCAGAGATATTTTTGTGTCTCAATGATAACAGAATGCAGACTTTGCTCCAAGATTTTTTTGCAGCATTAAATGTATTCTCCTACACAGGTTCCCATTTACAGATGTACAAGTTCCACTTAAAATTTTACTTTCCAAACACTAGAGCAGAGAACCAAACTTGCTTATAGGTCAGCAATCAGATATTCATCTCTACAGTAAAAATTTAGTTTTAAATTTTGTACTTTTCTTCTTTTGCATTTGCTTTCTTATCGTCTACAATTATAAGGTTCATTAGCTATATTATCATCTTCACACATACGTTTACATCAGTTATATGACTTCTGGATTTCACTTCAAATATTTTACAGTTCTGAGTTCTTGGTGTTTTTTATATGTTTCTTCATTTTAAAAATAAAATTGTGATGCCTTAGTTTCTTCAGGACAAGATACTAAGCTTTATCTTATCAGCTTGTATTTTGAGCAACATTATCTACAATAAAAAAATAACATTTTCCAATATCTTTCAGATTACTTTGTGTACCTGTCTAAAACACATAGTACACATAGCAATGACATCCATCTTCTAACCAGTTAGATCCACTGTGAACAAAACATCCACACATGAACAAAAACTAAAATACATTTACATATATGCTTTAGTCAAGTTCTTAAGAGTTTTTCTCCCCCACTCTTTTTCAGGTTACTTACCTAATCATTAAAAACTTAAGTCCTATGTAAGACCTACATCTTTTGACTCACCTCTAGAGAAAATGAATGAAGTTTCAAGGTATGCATTTATCCCATAGCAGAACTCATATTTTTTCTAAGTTTGAATATTTCCTCCACTTTTTCCCTTAAGATTTTCGTAGGCATAATTCACATTGATGTTGATCTTCACATTTTCCTGAAAGAAGATACCTATTCCTGCTTGCTTTTAGATATACCCCTGAGCCAAGTCCATTGTCTGCACAGCTGCTAAAGATAACCCATCAATAACTGCAGCATGATTACACCTCCTAACCCTGGGCATAATTAACTGTTTGTTGCAAGGCAAGTACTCCCTCTTGTGTTTTAACCTGTCAGGCTATACATTTATGGGCTATTGCCGCTTCTGCTACAGCTGATTCAGGAAGTCAGAGTTTACTTTAACCAGTATTTTCCAGTTAGGTTCTCACTTACAATATGACACAACAAACTTCTGTATCATCACAGATAGAGAGACAGCAAACTATTTTGTGTAGCTGGGAATGGGTATTGGGAGAGATAATAAATAGTAAAACTTCTGTATTTGATACAGTCATTAATTCGATACACTATGAATTTAGTGCATAAGTTGTGCTTGTCCTGAATTTTACTAACATAATTATAATTTAATTAATAACAATTTAATTATAATTAATTATACAATTTTCACTACCTTCCGAGTAAGACCCATCATAGTAGCATTCAAACCTCTTGCACAGAGGTTTGAGGTATCCTGTGATGTACCCATAGACACCAGACCTGAGTTTAGTGCTCTAAGCATTTCAAATGACAGATGCTGGTCTCTAGATGAAATACAAGTTCATCATTGATGCGAAAGGAGGCAAAAATCTCACTCTAATATAGCTTTAATTAATGGAGCTGGACAAATCACATGAGCTCAAGATTAAAGATAGTTTTCATAAACGAACAGGACAGTAGCCAGAATAAAGGGTCAAACTAAAATGAAATCAGATAAATTCTCTTTATGATCATAATTTAAAAAATTAAACTGTACTGACAGAGGAAGCCAGAGGGTTAAAAATCACACATTTTGTTTATTGGGAAATGGCAATTTATAAGGATTGAATCAGAACCAATAGAGAAATAAGGAAGTACAAATTTTGAAAAATGTTCTAGAACTGAGGGATCCTGGATTATGAAGTTTGTTTTGTCATCTTTGGGTACTTTTTTTTTTTTTTTTTTTAAGGCAAAAGTAAGCAAAGAGGCATAAAGCAAGTTGTTATTCAAGACTATTGCTAGATTCTCTGTGAAATAGCTTCATTTATAGTACCATTTACGTGTTGTGACAAACTACACGCTCTCTGGGGTACAAATCTACAGTATGAGAGAGGAATTCTATTTCACTCCGACAACAAAATGCTGAAAGATAATCTTCTTGTGAATCTTCGATAGTTAGAATTCCATCAGTGCAGAAGCTAACATACCCACATAACACAAAAACAAAGTTTTATATAGAAACTTGAATTCATATTGAGACCAAATACTTGGACAGAGTTTACAGTGACAGCTAAAGAAATGCAACATATTACTATACTTCTAAGACAATCACAAAATTATTTAGGAATAAACTTATCAAATGCATACATTCCTACTTCTTTTAGGTCAGTTCAAATGATTAGTCTTCAAAACATGTAGATGTGTTTTTGATTTAACATTTTATTTAATGAACTATTTTTCTCAAACAGTACTGTGCACCTTTCTCAAAAGGTTTGGTTTGCGAGACTGGCTGGCATCTTGTTTTCATTATGCTGGAGGGACTTATTCAACTACATTAAACCTTACTCTGAAGAACCACTGCAAGTGAAGGCCTGCTGCTAAAGTGTGTGAAAACAGATGTACAGTAATCCATGCCTAAAGTATTTTAATTCCAATTCTTACCACCCAAAGCTGTGAACTGGACTGAAAGCTGTCAGTCAGATAGGTCACAACCACAGCCTGTGATTTTAATCTTATTATACTTCAGCATTGTGCCAGTAAGTAATAGCTCATATTTTCCCCTACATTGCTACAGAAGAGTAGCTTTGAAGACAGATTCTGTTGGGTTTTTTTTTAAAGTGTGCCAAGACAGTAAATCAACATCTTACAAAGTAACCTCCAAGCTTTTCTAATGGACAGAAGAATACGAGGCAGTGTGGTTACCTGAGAAATCCTCTCAAGATATATTATCTCTTCAGTGCTTCAACAGCTACATTCATTGTTTCCCAAGCGCAAGATATTTATCAGAACAAAAGAACATGCAATTACGACAGAAACTGATTGACAAGACCAAAGGCTATCACAGAAGACAGGTGACACAAAGAAACACATGTTGGTGTGAATAAGACACTAGCAAGACACTGCTGTTCAGTGAAATGCCAGCTTCTTATCAATCTTGAATCTGTCAAAGTGTCATTTTTGACAGTTCCCAGAAAGAAAAAAAAAAAAATGTCTGACGCTTATAGAAATTTTATTAATTACTCCAGATTTTGCTCGGGCTTGCCACTTTGAAGCTATTTGTCAGTCACCTGTTTCTCACCTACTTCTATACCATATCATTAAAACCACTGTTTTCTTCTAGAATGTCCAACTCAAAAAATAATAATGTAGGTAGTTTTTTCCAAATTATACTGGAAAGATATTTTTCTTTATTTAGTTGAACTCAATCTTTCTTGTACTTTATCAAGTCCCTGTATTCACAACCAATGCCAAATCTTTCAAATTTTTTAAAAAATCAAAATCATCAGAAGACTTTGATTGTATACGCATGCAATAAACAAACAAAATAAATGTGACCTTTAGAAGCAGGATGAGCCTATAGTGTGTCACATCACAGTTCCACATCTGAGTCTCTCCCTCCATTTCTAAATCAACCTTCAAAAAATTATCGAACAAGCTTACTTTCATGTCAAAGACTGTGTGAAACTCCCACTGTTTGTAAAAGAAGTATGAGAGAAGCAGCAGAGACATTTGTACAGTAACTATTGCCTGAACTTGGCCTCATGCATGAAACTGTATCTGAGTATTATAAACTTATCTCATATCTGACCCTACTTCTAAACTAAGTCAAGCATAGAAATACAAGCTACTGATAATTCCATCACGTTGAATAGTTGTAAACTTTTTTGGCTTATTGTTTTAGCTAATGAAAGGATATAATAATAGCAAGATACAATAATAACTGCATAACAGTTAAGAAAAAAACCAACAATTTTTGGAGGAATCTGTTCTTCAGAAACTCTCAAGTGGTTTAAGATCATGAAATGTCCTTGCCCTACTCCTGCATCAGAATGTTGAATGCTTAAAAACAGAACAGGATTTGCTTTAGGGATCTAATGCTGTTTCTATTTCTATTTTCTCCTTTTATCCAGCTTGATTTACAAATAGGGAATAGGAATAACAGATGAAGCTCTAGTGCTCTACATAGACTTCTTTAGCTTAAAGCACTGGAAAATTTTATATGAAAGTATGTATGCCTATCTGCTGTAAATTAGATCTAATCTGCCTATAATTAAGTCACCTTTAAACAGGCTCTTGCACTGCAAAAAACATTGGATTTTAGTCCAAACTTGATCTGTACCTGTAGTTTCTGCATTTAAGTGCTAGTGGTTTCCCTGACCTTCAGCAACTGCTGCATCACGAAGCAAAAAAGCTGCCTGCCACCTCTGAACACAGGCTAATACAGCTTTTCTAACCTTGAATCTCGATATCCAAGTCAGAAAGGAAAGCGTTTCCAAGGGAGGAATTCTTATTATTTGGGACTATATTTGACTCTACTGCATCGTAGCGCATAGTAACCATGAGTTCAGGAGGATGGTGAACTTGTTTAGTTACATATCAATGATTGCTAGTCCATGGACAACATTCTAGTAAAGTCTGCATTTATAATCCGCATAATCACTTGAAATTCCATTTGAAAAATCCATATAAATAGGTAATCAATTAACGAAATGAGGAAAAGAAGGAGTAATATGAATTTATAATAAGTAGCTTATTGCTTTCACTGTAAACCCATCAAAATTCAAGCTATGAGTTTGTAACCAAGCAATTGCTATGCAAATGTAGTAAGTTAATTCCAGTGAAGTTTACCCTACACGTGAATGTGTTGGTAACTATCAAGCTCAAAGATACGGCACAGTGCTAGGAGCCTAATGAAACTTTTCATAAACATTTGCTCCTTTTCTCACGGGAGCTCTTTTTTCTCCTCTGTTACATAGCCCTTTCTGTAGAGTTCTTGTGCCTCTACCTGAAATGGCTGTATTTTGCTTTTTTTGAGATCAAGTCATACAGACAAAGAGAAGTTCCCTGCACAAGAGCTGATACCTGATTTGACTATTTTAGCTTTTCTAGAAATTTTCTAGAAACCACTCTTCTAGTGGTTTCAAGGGAATACTTGCATAGAGATTGAATATACATATTTTACACATAACTATAAGTATTAATTAGGTAAACTGGTTTCCAGAAGCTAACAAGGCTCTTCACTTAAATAAATTACTACCTATGTAAGTAAGGTCTAAGTAAAGTGTGTTAACCTTTATGGCATGTAAACCTTTGGGGAATCAAAGATGAAATAACTGCGTAACAGTAAAGGGTTGATGCAGTTACATAAGAACAGAAACACCTAAGAAGGCATAGACCTTAATTAATCTAGGACAAAAAAAAAATCATTCCAAAAGCTTTTCCTATTCCACTCACACCTAAAGAATTCATCATGAATAATAATATTATATAGAATCTCAGGATAAGTCAGAATGATTTGTCATTTATTATGAAAGGTTGTCACCATAACAAACAATACAAACTCATGAATATTAATAATGAAGTCAATTAAAGCTCACTATCAGGTCATAATAGGATGCAAAACAATCACCAGAACTCTTCCAATAACCACAAGCAGAAGACACCTGAAAAGATTTAAAGAAAACAAAGCTATACCATCTGATTCCTTGGAGGGGCAAAACAGTATGGAGTGATAGGGACAGATATTGGAAGAAATGAATAGTATTATTCTCTGTCATGTGAAAAAGATATTTCCATTTTATTTTAATACATAACCTGTTTTATAATTAGGTTTTGTAGATTATTTTATATATACTGCAGGATATCAAACTTGGCTGTTATCTTTTGTACCAGAACTAGACACTACACCTTTCCCCCTACTAGATGTTTCTTCACGATTATCTCATTCCTAGATTGGAATACAAAGCCATGTTCAAAACCAAGGAATGACCTAAAAAATGTGTATATTTAAAAATTTTACTGTATTAAATGAATTATCTAAAATACAAAACCTAATTTCTACAAGTTATTCAGAGATTTCCAAGCACAGCTGCTGAACGGTTTGTCAGATCAAAGTTTGTTGCCTTTTCATTCTGCAACAAATTGCATGTCTTTACAGAAACACATGGATAGATAAAGTTCTATATTTTTTTGATGAGAAATAATTTGGAAAACACTTAAATAAAAAAAAATATCAGTTTTATCAATTCCATTTATCATCAATAACTCAGTAATTTTGAAAAGTCCACAACAGTAATTTTCAATCAATATTTCATACCTCTCTCTCTTAGGGCCCTGAGGGTACCAATAGACTTCATCAGACCAGCCTCACCTGGGGCCTCCCCAGGGATCCATGAGCCTCACAGCTCCCTCTAAATTCAGCCCTGGGCCTTCAGTCCCTGCCTGAGCTTGTGTTACAGGAGTAACAATTTCTACAGTACAGCTCTGCCTATGTAACCATTGATCTAGACCCTCACTCTCGGACTGATTTCCAGGCTTGAGCTTGACCCTGCTTCATTGTTATGGAGCTGCATGGTGTTCATTGTGCTGTGTCTTACCCTGGTTGCCATCACTAGTCCTGATCCTGACCTGTAAGTGCCGATTTACCAGGTTGACCCTGGACCCGTTTCATCACCACAAACTTGTCTGCTCTTCTACCCTATTGTTTGACCCTTGCTACTATCGCCAGGCTTGCCTGGGGGTGGTGGGTTGAGGCACTGGCTGGTGAGACCCCTGCCCTGCTTGCTGTGTTACCGCACCTGACTGCCCATCTCTTGGGGAACAGCTTGGCTGGCTCATCTCCAGTTACTTAATGCCTTAACTCTGCATTCCGTATTTGTGAAAACTCAGCTGAATAGGAAGCGTTTTTTTGCTTTCAGAAGTGCCACAAAGATCGGATTCATAGCTGTGCACTACGTAATTTTACAGCAAACTTTTACATAAATCCTACTGAGAATTTCGTGATACGAATTAAATAATTTAACTTCAAAAACAATCAAATAAAAATAATCTACCAGAATCTATTTAGGATAATTCTAGGAAAGAAAATGTACATCAACATGTCATACCATCATTTGTTTTAAACTGCAATTTCTCATGCCAAGGTAAAGAAGAGTAGTAGGGAACTAAAGAGATTAAGTTTGATACATAATTCATTGGTTTTTTTCTGACAGAAACAACCTAAATGTTTGTTTTCTCAATTCTCTCAATGTTCTTTTTCCTCAGCCTTTTTCAAGTACA
Organism: Arenaria interpres; assembly: GCA_013399435.1. Taxonomy (NCBI): domain Eukaryota; kingdom Metazoa; phylum Chordata; class Aves; order Charadriiformes; family Scolopacidae; genus Arenaria; species Arenaria interpres. The sequence goes on along the minus strand of VXAK01010523.1, from coordinate 10,361 downwards.
ATGTTTTCCCTACATACTGCTGCTAATTTATCTTCTTTTCCATATTTTTCACTCAAATTTTTTAACATACAAGAATAAAACTGGTAACAATTATAAAGCTGACATAGTTATGAACGTAAAATAGAGGCATATTACAAAACCCATAAAAATCTCTTAAACTAGAAATTCACTATATTTATGAGACTTCGTATTGTCCAGCTTTAATTGTACACTTTGTCTATACTTTTCCTGCTGCGGAGAGCTACTGCAACATTCTTTAAAATTCTTCAGAAGCTTTTTTTTTTTTTTTAAAAAAAAGAATAAATTGAAAGGACTGCTATTACTCAAATCAGGAGAAATAGTTCTGGGCCACACAAGATCTGAAGGAAAAACACATTTGAGAAAAGCAAGAGGGTGGAACTGTACTTGGAACGGGCAGCAGGGCAAGAAGGATCATCAATGAGCATGGCAGTTTGAGCGACAGATAGGAATTAAGCCTGGGGAACAACGGAATGAACTCTCAGTGCCACAGTGGGGTTAGGGCTTAATTTTACAAAGGACTATAAGCCACTATAACAACAATTTTCTCTTATTGAAAAGATCTGCCTTACTGTAATAAAATAAATTAATAACATAATTTATTTGCAGTTTTAAATGGCTGTTTTATAGAACTAAACCAAACATGACCTAAAGCAAGACACCTTCCTACGCACACTGCTTTCTATAAATCAGGGAGAAAACAGCTGCCCAAGCAGCCAAATAGCTCAGAGGAATGCTCTTTAATATGTGAAAATTGTGCATATTCAGGGAAGTGACTCAGTTGGTAACTGTTTGATGTAAACATTTATTTTACCTTGCCGTTGGAATACAGAAGCATTATATCACTTAAACTGTTATCGAGAGAGAAAAACCCAGCTCTTTTAAAACAGCAAATCAAATAAGGAATAGTTATAGCAGCCACTTAACAAGACTGATATTCTCTGGAGCTATTCTGGATATCCGATGTTTCTTATATTTTTTTAACTCTGAGGGTACTTTTACATAGATGGTGGTTTCAGAAAATGCAGTGTCTAAGATGACAATACCAGCTTAAAGAAAGAATGCAAGTTTAAAGTAAATGAGTTTCAGCTGAGATGTACAACACCTTCTGCTAATATTAGATCTTAACATGCCCATTTAGTTAAAAGATTCTGCTAATTTTCCTTTATACACTGTTTATATAGTTAAGAAAAAGTCAGATCGCTTTACCTACCTTCCCATCGAAATGAATAAATAACTTTTGGTCAATATTTTTAATTGCACTTAGAAACCAATAATTTGTGCTGTAGGAAATAAACACGTTGTAAAAGCATTACTTATATTAAGCAGTGCACAAATCCCAGATTGAGATTTTATCACAGTGGATACTATAGAAATGAGAAAATAATGTTGATTTCCATCCTAAAGACCTGGATATTGTATTATTTATGCAAATAAGAAGATATAATGAGAAAGTAATTTCCTCTTTCTATGAGGATTCATATATATCAGTTACAATTTCTGCATCCAGTCTCAGTCATTATCTTGAAAACAGATTTGATATAGCTCAGTTATAATTGTTTTATCTAGACTACTTCTCCTCATCAACAGAGGGTTTGAGGAGGAACAGGAGACTAAGTATTTAATACTTTTTTGAATCTGATCGTTGTACCCTGAAGGAATTACAGGGAAATTTCAAAAGGCACTGGACATACATGTTTAGCCAAACTGAATTCCACCCAAGACCCTGCCTGAAAAGTATTCCTTGGAGGCACACGCACCCCCTTTCCCCCAAAAAGAGAAAAAACAAAACCAAAACACCACAGACCCCAGTGAGTACAATTTGTCAGAAATTACAGTATTGTGTTGATGGGAGCTGCTTACGCATTTAGAAAAAATATGCACCTCTATGAAACACCATACTATGAGATGTTCCTCATAGCTTTCTACAGCAAAGGAAGCTGCTGCCTTGGGAAGCAGTAGTTCCTTTCTTCAAATGCATGGAAAAACATGTATTAGTTACGAGAAAGTAAAGCACAGTGATACAACTAGAGCTCTCTCAAACAATGGCACAGAGACTGCAATCGTGTAACATGTGGCTTCATTTTAGAGAACAGCTTCAGAATAATAATTAAATACAAAACACCCATTAATTTCAATGCCAGCTGCTTTTTATATTTTAAAAGTACTATGCCAGTTCTGAAAGGCTGGGAACTGGTGGATGGTCATAGCCAAAAGCCTTGTGCGCGTGACCTACATTTTTTTGTTACCTTGCATTCTCCTTTTCTTTCTTTTGGATCTTATTTCTTTTTGGCTCTCAACATGAAAAGAAACAATAACACATCATAGAAGACTGATTATGCTTAGCTATTCTGTAATATAACTTTGAAAAACAACCTGCCATTGAATGATCATAACAGAAAACAAGCATATATGGACAAATATTATCTGCTTAAATAGTTATGACTTCGTATTCAAAATATGGTTTTAGTTTCAGGAGTTCCTGACCTGTAGCCAAGAAGTAGAGGTGGAAATTTTCATGGTTTAGAAATAATTTTATGCCTGCCTATCAATTTTTGGGTTATCTGGGCATGAATAATTAAACAGATTATTGGAGAAACGGCTGTAAAGTGATCACTTCAAATGAATTTAGACCTTAGGAAACGTTTGCTTCTCTCTATTTAGAAACAGGGAAGATTAATTAAATTTTTAAGAGGCCATTTAACTCTCAGGATGTTTCAAGCATTAAGAAACTTCGAAGACTATCACATTTAAGCATTCTTTTCAGTTTTCATCTGTTTGAAAAAATATGTTGTCATATCACATTAATTTAATTAATATCCGTTTAATGACTACTGCATTAAAATCAACATTGCTAGCAGTTGCAGACCATGAAGTCCAATTTTAGTAACATTTTTCATTTGAACACTCAGCAGTTAGCATCACCCAAAACTTTAGAGTGTCAAAGCTTTAGAACCAAATACTCAAAAAATTCTTTGTCCACAAAAATCTCCATAGGTCTAGCATGGTTTTCTAGGCAGCGTATGCCTCCTTCATTGCCTGTGTGAATACAAGGATGTACAACGACATCTACTCATATGGTCTGCGTAGGTAGAAATAAATAAACCTGAAGAGTGGATTTTTTTTTTTAAGTAATGAAGTATTTCTTTCTCCTTGTCCAATGACTGATTTATAGCTCTTCAGAGAAGACAAATACCACAGGATATATCAATATTCTTTTGAGAAGGAAGACCCTTATCTGTGGTACTGTACTTCCTTCAGTTTTGGGGTTTTTTTGAGGTTTTTTTTCTTTTTTAAAAGAAATGTTTTGGTTTAATTTTGCTTGTTTTGGAAGTGCCCCTAATCAATTTTATGCTATTCAGCTTCTGATTGATAGGCTCTTGCATAGTACTTTCTTTGTTTAGGTGATTAACTGTGGATAACAGCATTAATATTTTCTAATGATTGTCACTAGTGCTGATGTATTTGATTGCTGTTTTAAAAATACAGCAAATTATTTTTAATACAAGAGTTTGAGGGAAACATTTTCAAAAGCTGAGTGACTAAGTTCCTTTGGAAATGGAACACAAGAGCTTACCTTTTTGATGTGTAGTTTTTTCTTTTGTGTACTCTTTCATCATAATACTTTTGTTTCAAACAGTAGTTGTTCAAAACAATAATTTTTCAAAACACTTTTTTATTCTGGGTATTCGGAGATCTAGATTAATGGATTGGTTTCAATCATGAAGAGTACTCTCCATTTCAATTTTCGAGTTAAGTGAAATGTCTCCAGAAGAAACACTATAAACTTATTGAGAATACAAGCATTGATTATACTATTTTAGTATTCATGCATTTCAAGTTGCAAGTATATGAACTGCATAGATTAGTTCATTTTTATGCTAATGTAGTTTGACTGTAACTAGAACATATAGTTTTCATTTATCAACTTTAAAATTTCATGTAATATTGTACGTACTTTATTCACTTATCTGCAGTCCTGATTCAAATTACTGTAGCTTAAGGCAATAATGTCATACCATACTGCTAATATGATAGATGGATATGTTACTTCTTGAGTATGATGATACACAAGAAGCACACACAAGAAGTACGATTTTATTGAAGAGTATAATTCAAGTATTTATATGCATATTTTTCCTGAAGAAGTAGCATATGACTATACGAATTACTCATTGTGTCTTTCTCCATCACTTCTATATTTTTGAATTATAAGGCATTTTGTTTTCAGTCATTCTGGTAAAAATCTGCAAATTTCTGGCTATTCTGGATATACACCAATGTATTTGTACCTGAATGGTGCCAAAGAGATTAACGACGAAATGCTTATTCTTGCAAGTAGTAGCATTCAGCACTGCATACTAATAACGCATACAGAAATTAAACAATGAATTTATCATATGGTTACTATATACAGACGGAATGAGGCATACACTAAACTACTTGATTGCTGATTTAAAAAAAAAATTACAGTTATTTTTTCATTAATGACATTAATTGGAGCAAAAAATCAGATTATTATTTTAAACAGTATTTTCACCTTCTTTTATTATTTTTTTTAGGACTCAGAGAGAAAATGTATTGCTTTAATAAGAAGTCACTTAATCAACTACCACATCTTCCAAAATCTGATTTAGTTAATCTATGAATTATGGAAAAAGTTAAACAGTTACACTTAATTAGCTTTTGTTCTACACCTAGAGTCAACTGCCATAAGCACCATTTATGTACATAAGCAAAGAATTGACAAATAAACAACAGTGCAAAGAATAGATTAATGAAGAAATTTTGTACACATTAATAATTAAATATTTACAGGATAGTTAAATTTGTTGTTTAATACAGCCATTCAAAACAGTCTAATTTACTTCCCTAACTTCCCAGATTTTTTCTTACGTATTTTATTAGTACAAATGCAGTTATTTTGAATAAATACACATCTCTGATTAAGATTTAAAATTATCATCTTTCTGCTCATAATTTTTGAAAATACCTATTACTAGATTAAAAACCTTTCCATTTAAAAATACTACCTTGTAATTCAGTAGTGACTCTTAGTTTAGTAATACAAAAGTTCATTTAAATTCAATAAATTTACCTGGGACAAAAAGGCAAAGCAAAGAATTTCATAGTCAGGTTCAGTTAATTTCTTTTGGTTTAGCTTAACCTGCTAAGAGGCTCAGATCTCTGTTGAAAAAGACAGCCCAGATGATGTGCTAATGGATGAACATGTGCTTAGAATAATATAGATAAACAGCTCTTGAATACTGCCATTACCAACAGCTCTCACCCTAAGGAAGCACTTGTACTTATCTATAAATACCCTGCAAAAACTTGCTAGTAAATGTAACAGGTCAAGGATCACAACAGCCAAAAAGATGCTGCAGCACCTTGTACATATACACTCTGCTGGTTTACTGCATCCATGAGCCTGATGATCTTTTTGCAGACTCATTTATTTCCTAGTAATTTTTTATTGAAGCTATATGCACTAGGACTAGGCTCCTTTACTGTACATGAAAAGGTCATCTAAGTGCATATACAAAATGTTTTCCCCTCAGAGAATACATAACATTATGGTTTTTATCATCTTTTCTCTTCTGTTTGAGCTATTTTTCTGGTACCATGGCTGGTAACCATATGGCTTAAACATGAGTCAAGTGCCTAACACTCCATATCATCTTGTAGCATTTCCCAAGAGCCTGTTCTATCCCTCATCAGAACACACCTTTTTGAGCTTAAGGTGCAGTTTTCCTGAGTTACTATAGATAGGGGACACCACAAATGAAAAGTAATACAGTCTGAGTCAGCTGATATGAAAGCCAAAATTAACAGAAGAGAGAGACAGCTTTTTCCCCCCCAGTTTGCCTTCATCTAGGTAAATACATTAGCTTCAAAAATAGCATCAAATGCCTTTCCTGCTCTCCAGATGCAATCCAATTAGTCACAACACCCAAATTATGTCATTACTTGCTTCCATTCCTTTCTTAAGCTTTCAGAAAGTCACTATCCAGTAGCTGAACCCTATGTAGACACATGCCCAAGGGTGAGAACAGGACAGACGCACAAATTCTTATTGGACATTGTCAATATGTCCAATTTAAAAGAAGAAGTATATATGGAGTTGTGGAAGACTCTACCTTTAACCATCTATTGTTAGAATTAGTGATAAAACCCCATATCACCTAAGACCTGTTGCATAGACGCTTTTAAGCTTTTTTCTTTTTTTTCTCTCCAAAAGGGGACATGTATCTCACTATACATTACCTTTTTGTTCAGAAGTTCTTTTGATCTTCTTACCCTAACCAATAACTGATGTTCCTCCAGTCCAGCTTTCTTCGTACAGTCTTGGACCAGATGAAGCTGATCATCACACCAAAGCCTTAGGTTTGGGTATCAAGAGTGGTGATTAGCAGCAGCTGCCAAACTGAACTGCTCTCTGACGTCTCTCTGTCTCTCCTCCCATACGGAGGAAGGAGAGCTAAGTGCAACCCCACTAGGAAAAACGTTCACCTCTATGAGCATTTATGAAATTATTTTTCATGGCATGCTATAAGAGATGGGAAATACTGAATGATCAGACAGTGCTCTAACAGAACACGATAGTCTGCTGCCATCATCTTTCACACACCAGTATCTCCATTTCTACAATGTTTACTGTCGACCTCAAAAAAGCAGTAAGTAAACATTTCATTGCTCCAGTATTTTAGAAAAACAACACATAATTCATATGGTTAGCTTCTAAATATGAGTGATATCCCAGTTATTCCACTTAGCTGAGAGGCAAGCCCTCACCTTACAAGCCCTTTTCTGTCTCCTCTAAATCTGCAGTTCCACAATACAAAATGGCACAAAGTTGTTAGCAACAACTCTAACTTTTTCTTCCCATCACCTGCCCCTTGTATCTGAACATATTCAGTGGCATACCAGAACAACTATTTGCACTAGCCAGTGCCAAATCTGTAAAATTATTCAGGTAAGAGATTTGCCTTTAAAATAGCCAACTGACAAAATTTTTCCCATTTTTTTTTTTTTCTTCCCTAAATAGGATGAGGACATAGATTTGTACCATCACACTCAAGAGCAGAGGGAGCCGAGATCTGCACTTCTGAAACCATCTGTATATACGTAAGTTTCCTGCAAAAGATTCTAGAGTGTTATTTACCCATTTTGCATCACTAATAGATTATATTCTTGTTTTTCTTGTTTTGTAGGAACTTGCCAAAGATATTTATGGTTGTCTTTAATATCTACATTTTTTGTAGGCTAAAATCCTCTTTTCTGACCACCAATGATTCACTGAGAAGGCACACATATTTGCAAACTGGTTTGGCAGGACACACTATTCTTCATGTTTTCTCTTTCATTAGAACATGAAGTTTATCATGCTCTGTCCCACCATAATAATGGAAACATATGCATTATGATTTTATATGTTTATAAAACTATCAGTCACATTCTTGCTTAAAATAATTGTACGTGTATGACAATGTCATTCAGAAATTAAAAAAAAAAAATATCAATAGATGTTCTGATACATGTGTGATATGACAAACTTAAAAATACCTTAGTTTGCTTTCTTGTATGCTGAGACCACTTTCCGTGGATGACAGACTATCATCTGCATCTTGATGTGAATGTCTTTTACCTTGGAGGGGTGTCCCTCTGTGCCAGCCTCTGCAATCTAAATCTTTGTGGGTATCTATAGAGAAAGAAAAAGCTGCTAGAAATCTTGCAGTCCATTTTACAGAAGGAACTTCTAAAAGAGGAAGTACACATGAAATTAATGAAATTGGTTCATTAAATACATAGTAATAGGGAATTAATCAAGTCAATTACAAAACATTATTATAATTAAATCACTGTTTTACAAGAACAGCAGAAACAGTTCCCAGATCACCTTCTGATTGTTGCTCTGAAAACTTCAAGACTCCTAAACCAGTTAACTTTTTGTTACAAAAACTTTACAATTGAAAAATGAGCTGTTGCTGTCTTGGAAAGAAAAGTTTTGTTGCTGTCTTTTTGTGTTTTAAGTAAGGAAACAGGTTTTACTTCCTTTTTTCCATTTGCTATTGGACTAGAACCAACCTTTTTTCAAGTTCTTATGTCTCTGGAGAAACCTAGCAAGTCTCATCTGCAATTGGAGGTACAAACCGCATTCCTGAAAAACATCTTACTCTATAAATTGTCCCACTAGCTTTAGTGAGTCAAAAAGGCTCATGAACCGGCCCTGAGCGTGAGGAAATTTTCTTTCATACTAATTAGAAGAATTTGTGTGCCCATCTCTTTTCTTCCATTTTTGACGTGTTGGTTACATATTAGGAACATATTACATATGAGAAGAATTCATTTTCTTATCCCTTTGTGTATCAGTGAATTAGTAAGGTGACTAATGGAGAGACAGTGATGAATCTCATAATTACTGCTTCATTCTTGTTACCTCATATCCTCATTTGCTAATTAAGGTACACAGCAAAAAGTGATAATGAGTTGAATTGCAACCAAACCTAAGAGGTGAATAGCTTCACAGCATTTCCCAAAATTACTCTTGAGGTTAAAGTCCTGTTTACTTTCAATAGGCTACTTGAAAAATTGAGATCTTAGATCCCAAGTCACACGAATAGCTTTCAAAATTTTAGCTCTTACCAAATACATTCCATGCACGTAAAATCGTCTTCAATTTCTTCAGCTTATACTCTCCATGTAAGGCATAATCGAATGTTAAGGAACATGACATATGTCTCTAATGCTGGATTTAAGAAAAAGTAAGTGATGCCCTTTAAATTTTCTTCTATCTTCTCTTAAAAGAATGACCTAATAAATTTGAAGCAAAATCATTGTATTTCATAACAAAAACTGACTATCCTTCAGAAAACCTGACTGTTAGAAACATTAAAAATATTTGTAATTCAGCTGTAGTATTTATCTAAAGTCCAGATTTTATTACTGTGAATTTGCTTGCAGAATTTTAAATATATGAGATCTTTAATTTCCTTAGCAGCCTTTTAAAGGAGTTCAGTCTAGATAGCAATGGTGAAATGACAACTTTGTTGCTACAACAACTAACATGAAATGATACTTCTAGAGAAAAGCACTCATGAACATCATGATGTTAAAACACTTCCCTATTCCTACATGCAGTGCTTCAAGTCCAAATGAAGCCATACTGTTAAAGCAGTATAGAAGACTCTTATATTTTCACTAAGTATCTGGTGTTCTCAAATGGATATCTTTCAGGAAACATGAATAACAACTTCAGTCTTCTACCTTTCCAATGTAATTTGTCTAATAAAGAGGCTATACCATTCCAACAGTCAAGGACAGATTCTCAGCTAGTCACAGCTAAGCTGGGAGCCATTCAGCAGCATAAACAATAAAAATGTAACACCTCAAACTCTAGGTAGAGGGTAAAGAAAAACACGTGGCTTTCTCAATATACCACAGGTCATTCTTTTGAATTTTTCCCCGTGCACAGAAAACTATGGTGTAAGAGTGACCTCTACAGGATTTCCCCAGTGCTCGGTGCCTACAGTCCCAAGGACTGCCTGTAAAACACTTTTTCAGATACAGTTGTTTGGAAACAGAATACAGGCATCAACATACAAACTGACACTCCCACCAAATAGCAGCCTGAAATCAATAACAACCTGAATTTACAGTTTGTAAACACACAACGAGAGTTTCTGTAGCAGATTTGCACCAGCTTTCTAGATATGAAAACTATGTAAGGACACACTTAAAACATACTGCTGATTCAAAGGAGGTACGTAGAATAAGTACAATTTTTACCAATTTTTCTTCTTTTATAATGGGTATTCCACTGTTACTGCTCAAACTGTTGTCCTTTTCTGTCCTCTTTATAGACTATTCCTTTTTGTATTACTATTCTCTTTTTGTACTTACAGACTCAGTCCATTCAACATATGTACACTTTCTACCATGCTTAAAGGAAATAAAATTATCTCATAAGCGAGAATAATCTAGATGGAGGCATGTGTGAATATCACAAAAAAGTTTTTCCATATGAATTTTTACTCGGACAACTGAAAATTGCTTGTGGCTGCTGGGGAAAATATACCAAACAAACAAAACCCAAACTAAAACCAGAATGTGACTAGGGCTTAGGTTAGCCAATAAAACATTTTATCAGATAAGAAATACTAAATAAAAAGTAATTTTGTTAAAAAAAAAGAAAAGGATGGAGGGCCTGTTGTGACTCATAAGAATCCACACCAGTCCGCAGGTACATATTCTACTACATTTATTAACACCCAGAATCATCAGAAATAACTAGTCTGTTCTAATTAGCATTAGGTGTATTTCCAAATTCAGCTTCAGACAAT
>VXAK01010520.1:0-42114 GCA_013399435.1 Arenaria interpres | reverse complement strand
ATTTATATCTTCACATAGAGAAGTGTTGCTGCAGTAAATCCTGATTTTTATTTCTGCAGCATAAAGCAAATGAATGCACTTGGGGAATGTGCAAATCTTTATCATCTACAAAGTCCTCTTCCTTCATAAGTCTCTCCAAATAGTAATGCTTTGATATCTTTCCAAAATATATTTGGCTTTAGAAAAGAGTGAAGCTGAAGTAATTGCTAATACTTATTTCTGGTACTGTAATACCAGACAGAAATGATGTCTGAAAAGGAACTTCCAGTAAAATGGATGAGAAAACTGATGTACAAGCAATGTGGTTCTCTTGGGTGTCTCACCTGCTATTGTGAGTCCAGATACACTGGTACTCTCCAGCACTCTTTGTGAAAGAGGATTACTGTTCTCCCGAGGAAGGATGAGGAGAGCTTAGATCAAAATGCTCATGCGTTCTGCTCTTTGGCAGAAGTCCATGTGTTCTTCAGAGGTGCCCATACCCTGGTGAATATCTGACACCTCTAAGAGCAACAGTCCTACCTTCGGCATGGTCCTTGTTCTGAGTTCGGGATTACTCTTTATGCAATGTTAATTATAATAAAAAATTAAAAAAATTAAAAAAATAATTTTTAGTCCAAGATTTTTGAACCTAATGCTCCCTCTACTGGTTCTTTGGCAGAGCTGTAACGATGTGGTTCAGGAAAGATTTGGACCAGAACTGAAATACGACATTGCCCTGCGGTTGGCTGCATTACAAATGTATATTGCAACTGTGACCACCAAGCAAACTCAGAAAATCTCCCTCAAATATATAGAGTAAGTTGAGAATGCAGTGTGTTCTTTAAAAGTGAAACATTAGGACTAACTTGTAGATTCTTTAAAGTTGTCTCTTTAGTATGAGTAATGCATGCACCAATTTTACGTACATTCATTGTTGCTGAAATTGATTCAATGTGTTAAGGGTTGTATGTATGGACCTTTTAGTCCATTTACATTTTGGCTGTCTGTTTTGGCACATGAAGTAGCCTATAAATGTAAATAAGATTAACTCATATGCTTTCAATGATTTAATGGTAAAACCTAAGTTTATATGGTCTGAACAGTAAGATTCAGATGGTTTCTTGGTTCTGAAGACTGTAGGCTCTTAGATTCTACTTATAAGATTTCTTAGATACAGAAGTATGCCAGTAAGCACCTGTTTTATGTTAGACAACATGTATATGTAACTACAAACAAAAAGAAAATTTCCAAAACGCAACTGTGTGTACATCTGCTTGGATTTAAAAAAAAAAAAACAAACACAAAAAAACACAGCAAAACCCAAACCCCCAAAATTTTGTTGTTGTTCCTTAGTTTACTTGCAGAATGGAAATAATAACTGTTGCACACTCAATCTTGTAGACTTCATCCACCTTACTGACGATTATGTTATATTGTATCTTATCAATGAATCAGCAGAAATAATTCTTTACAAGTGAAGAGTCAGTCTTCTATCAAAAGGGGTGCTTCAAGCAGAAAGAAAATCTGGTAAAAAGAGGAGGACTAGTTGTTTTTGAGGGGGAAAAAAGCCCCATAAAATATAAGTGACAAAGTCAATGGTTGGCTGGTTTGCACATTCAAAAAAAAATGCCTAGAAAATAAAGTTAAATCTGGTATTATGTTAACTCTTTTGTGATTTTAATTCTAGAATGGTACTTGCCTATGTAATTAAGTGGTGTTTAACAATACAGCATAGACTTTAAACATAAAAACCTAGAACTTCTTTTCCGAATGGCATGATGGAAGGGAGAGAAGAGAGATTATATATGATTTTAAAGCATTTTTTTCATAAGTAATATATAGTTTCAATATAGAAAATAATGTTTTATTGCAAAACTCTGGACTTGATCAACTCGCCTGTTTTCAGATGTTCATTCGTTTGGCATCATAGTCACCGGTCTTTAGATAAATAATCATCACAGGAATGTGAAATTAAATATATGCCTTTTATTGCAGAAAAGAATGGGGATTAGAGACTTTTCTTCCATCTGCTGTGCTGCAAAGCATGAAAGAAAAGAACATAAAGAAAGCACTTTCACACCTTGTCAAAGCAAATCAAAACCTAGTTCCTCCGGGTAAAAAGGTATTACATTTGCATCTTAATGGAAAATATGTTTTAAAGAACAGAAAGGGTGGCGTGCATGGGAAACATTTAAAATTAATCATTTGGAGAAACACCTAGCCATTATATTTTCAGAGATACAACTTGTGCTACTCAGTACAACATAGCCACGAACAATTAAAAATTATTAATTATACCCCAACTAAACTATCTTCTTATCTTGAGAGTGCCAGAAAACTGGTTATTAATACTTCATTTCTGATAAAGATATATATTTTTAACTCATTTAGTGCTTCCTGTTAATGGCAGACTTGTTAGGAAAGTTATTGTTCTCTCTCTGATGCTCTCATCTGAACCACATTAACCTATGGACCTGACATAAATGCTGTTTTTCAGGATTGTTTTCCGTTGTGCTGTAGATAGAGACTTTTCTCTGGCCATGATCTAACTGGACAGATAATGTTCCTTACAGTAAATGGCCCTCCTTGCTGTTCTAAGGTGCTTTGCTTAGCACTAAGATTTCACTTCAGCTGGAAAAATCATGTAGAAGACAATGTCTCTGAGAAGTGCCTTTGTTACATGCATACTGTAACCATACCAGCTACATGCATACTGTTACATGCATAAGTAACCATACCAGCTGAGGCTGGTTTTAGACACCATAATAAGGCTTCTTTATGCAAGTCATCTAGTCTCTTTTTGTAGTTCAATGGAGAGAAATAGGCACTTTTAGGGAGCGATTCATCCCATCCCACGTTAGGAACCAAAAATAGGTCAGATGACTTATGTCCTAGAAATGCCTGTTTCTCTCCATGGACTACGAAAAGAACCTAAGAGTGACTCGCTGAGATAAAAAATGAGTTGATCCTGCTGCATGACACTTTGTTTCTGAACAAAAGAGCCCCAAAACAGCTGGTGCCTGAGCTCAGATTCCTTGTGATCAGCAGAAATCCTGTTTCGAGGTTTCAATTCACATCATGGCTGTGAATGTAGGTGTACGCGTTTGACCTGGAACCGTCAGTGAGAAAGGCCACCTCTTTGATGGAAGCACTGCATGTCTCCTGTACTGCTGAGGCTAAAGCTGAATAATGTCGATGACTTATTGTTTATCCTGGTAGCGTAAGTTTGAGTTTGTTCTGGGAGCCATCACTGCTGCAGGCATTGCAGGTGATGACAGTGGCATACAATATCAGTTCTTGGTTAGAAGAGAGGTTGCAACAATCCCTTCCTGCAGCAAGCAGACTTGGTTGGTTTTGCTTCATTCTTTTCTAATTTGATTTTTGGAAATATGTTTTGTGTCCACCTGCTTTTTTAACAGTTAGGTCTCAGAAACAAAGTGTCTGAGCTCATCATCGCCTTCTGTCTCATCTGTAGGTACTAACGCAGGAACTGATTTCCTTCTAGGGTCTTCTCTCCCTCCATGTGAAGGGAAGTCTGTCATTCTCGGGGGTCTCCTGCTTTTTACAGCCCCTGTATATTTCTCCACCAACTGAACACCTAGTGAAGGGAAGGGGAAAGCATTCCCACTAGTTGCTCTGCTACAGATTCATTTCCTCCTTGGTGTCTAGAAAAACCTTAGGATGGAGGCTTTTAAAATGCTGCTCAAGATCAAATGAGATTTTGAATTAGAAATCTAGTGGCTGAAATGAGCATGGCAAATGAGATGAGCTTGTTTTATCTTATCTTTTAGAAGTTCAGATATAAGGATTTACACCAGGGAGGTTTAAGGTTTGGGTCCACACCGTTTAGGTGAAATGAACTGTTGCTTGTTTTCATTCAGTCTTATAAAATATTTCCAAGTTGTCTCTTTGTAAGTAGGTAGTTTATGCTTGGAGGAGAAAATAGGAGATAAATTATGACATGCATTGCATGATATGGTCATATGTATTGGTGTACTGTATTTAGCTTTGAGATTTATTCCCTACTAAATATAGTGGAAGAGTTTAATTTTAAAAAGTAGGAAGTACTGTAATGAGGTGGAATAATATGCCATATGCCACAAGTACCTAGCAAAATGTAATACTCAGAGCTGACAAAAGCAAATTCTTTGTTCTCTTTCTCTGTATAGGTACATAAATGTTTAAGAACTGATGGTGATTATGAATGGAAAGCTGCTGTCTACCCTTGAAATCCCTCAATGAACAGATGTTTAATCTGAGTGGTTTAATGTTTTCCCTTCATTGGAGCAGTTACGATGTTCTTGCATTGCTCTAATCTGCCCCTACCCAAGTCCCGAGAGCATTTTGACTAAACGAGCAAGGTCTTAATTTTAAGACTGAAACTGTTTCTCATCTGAAACTCAAGCATCTAATGATTTAGTTTCAGGCTCTGAAGAGCTGTTATCACAGTCCATTCTCCTTAGACTACACAAATACATTTTCTTTCTGAATTTTGGTAATGTGATGATATCCACCACTACCTCTTACCCCTTTTTCTCCTTCCTCAGCTATCTGCTCTGCAAGCCAAGGTGCATTATCTGAAGTTCCTCAGTGATCTACGATTATATGGAGGACGTGTTTTCAAGGCAACACTAGTGGTAATATTTCTCTTGAAATAGTCCCTCTTCTCTTGATTTTTTATCCAAACATCTTTTTGCAAAAGCCGGACCATATAATTTTCTTAAGAAGTTCGGGTTTTATTCACACACTTAAAAAATAATTGTTAAATTGAACCAAATTACTTTCTTCTACTTTTGAAAATAACATTCTCAGTATAATTTGAATTTTTGCTGGGGATTTGGAGATAGGTTAGCACCCTTTCGGCAAATAACACCATCCAATTAACTGTAGAATACTAGTACTATTAGTCTGAAAAACTCTTGATGACAAAGATTTTCTTTTAACAGAAGCAGATTCATCCATCCATCTGTCTGTCCCTCTTATTATCCATTTAAAAACTGTAGTACAGCGAATATCCAGGAGCAGATTCTATTACTTTTTGTTCTTAATTATGAATCAAGTATGCTCTTCTGTATTGTATTTTCTTAGAAAAACATAATAATCTTTAATGTAGAAGCGCCATGCAAATGTAGCTTCATGGAAGTGAAAGAAGGCAGTGGCGATTTCTGTCACTACGATTTGTTTTTTACTTTTTCTTTATTTCTTTTTCTGCTAAAGCAGGGAGAAAAGCGTTCAGAAGTGACTTTGTTAGTAGGGCCACGGTACGGAATCAGTCATGTGATAAACACCAAAACAAACCTGGTGGCTCTCCTGGCAGACTTCAGCCACGTGAACAGGATTGAGATGTTTACAGAAGACGAAAGCAGTGTTAGAGTTGAACTGCATGTCTTAGATGTGAAAGTAAGTTTCCTGTTGACATATGTTGATATAATATTGGGCTATTTGATCAAACTGTACTCTTCTGAACATTTTCATGACAATAATGTTCTGAGGGTGTGTTTTTTACCTTTTTTTTTTTGGTCAGAGTGCATGTAGAGCAAACCTTTGACATTTGAGGGGGGCTACTGTGCACCAGACTGGTGCTTTGCAGCACTTGTATTCTATTCTGATTTTTATCTTGGCTGACCCCAGGCAAAACACTTTGGTGTTATCTTCCTTGATTTCTGTGGTGTGAAAAGGTGAGGATGAAATTGGCCTTCTTTTGAAACTCCTTGAGCCCCGAGAAGCTCCTCCTAGTGTAACAGAAAATATTATCACTCTTAAGAGAATTGCAGCTGCATCAGACCTGTGTCCCATTTAATCCATCCAGTGTTTTATCTGCAAAGTTCACGGCAAGTAACTGTGTAGCAATTACCAGCGAAATAAACTGTAAAAAGGCAAGGATTTTTTCTTAGCCCTTATAATTCAGCTCAGTACTTTGCCCTACATAATAAACTCATGGATGCTTTTGATCTACCTATAGTCATTTAATTTCTCTTGAATCCCAGTTCACACTTTGCATCTGTGGCATCTAGTGGCAATGAGTGGAGTTTCATGTATTGTATTGTCCTGGTTCTTCTTGGTGTGTTTTCTATTTGGTTTTGAAGTGAAAGGCTTCATAGGTTGTCTAGACCATTAGTCAGGATAATCAGAGATTGAAGGAAGAGTTCTCATTATACCTGAAACTTAAATATTCTATTAAAATAAATAAAGCCTAACAGTTCTTTTTACTTAGCCACCTATACACAAAAAAAAATACACAAGGCATATTTTACTAAGCCTTTGCTTTGAATGCTATAGGTTTATTGACCTGCAACCGTTTCCCTGTATTTAAGGTACTGAAAAAAACATTGCTGTAAATTGAGCAACCTGGTATAGTAAGAGGTGTCCCTCCCCTCCCTGGCAGGGAGGTTGGAACTCAACGATCTTTAAGGTCCCTTCCAACCTGAACCATTCTATGATTCCGTGATTCTAAATTAATCAAGATGCTTTTTGACAAGAATTTAGGAAAAATGTGCAGGTTGGTGAACACAGCATCTCTTTCTCTTCACTTAGCAATGATAGCATCTGAGGGTCTCAGGCTACTTTACCTACAGTACTGTGCTAAACTCGTAGCCCTCTTGTAAGAAAGCTTTTATCCCCTTTTTGCAGATCAAGAAAGTAATATAAAAATTAAATTCTTCCCCTCTGCTTGTATGTCAAATGCAGCACTGTATGCCATAGTATTATATACTACCACGTTATTGTGTTGTTTTATATTATAATACTGTTATTTTCTTATTACAAACCATGTATATCCCCACCTCCTTGAATTTTGACACATGCAATCTTAAACCCAGAGAGACTGGCCTAACTTCAAAATTGCAAATCTAGGAGGCTCTGAGTGGAATTTGACCAAAAAAATGCCTCTCTGTGGAGCACAAGTAGAGGTTGTCACTGCATCCTGTGTAGGAGATGCAGGAATACACAGGTATTCTCAACAGATGTTTTCATCCCTTGGCTAGCAGGTTCATGTATCCAGATTCTGAGTATGCAAATATATGTCATATATGCCAGTATTTTCTTAATGAATAAACAGTTTGGATTTTTATTTAGGTTTTGGTTCTTTTTAATGTCTTCTCAAATATGTACCATTTGGCCCAAGCAGGCAGGAAAAGTTTAGCTGCCGCAGAGCTGTTCAGCAGATAAACAGTACTGGACAGCACCTTTTTCAGTAATCTGGGATTTCTATGGAGATCATCCATTTCTGTCAATCACTGCAGAAAATTTGAGGTCAACATTTTGAATTTTAGATTTTACTAGTCACTTGAAAGAACAAAGATTAATTAGTCCATTGTAGGTTTAATAATTTATAGTTAACTTTTATAGCTATAGCTGAATGCTTTGGAAGAAGTATGTATTGAATAGAACCTCAAACTGGGGCCCAAAATACTTTAAAGAAAAAACAAAAAAAAAAAGCATAGATTTATCCAACATTCATACAGCATTCAGGCCACCAAGGTATTTTGCCCTAAGATGTTCCAGCACAGGCATTTAAAAAATTATCATACCTATTGTGGATAGTAAACTATGATCATAAATTATGTTTTGGCCACAACCTCCATCAGAATCAGTTATCTTTTCAGGAGTAAGGGGTTGAGTAAATTGAAGAGCCACCCATGTAATGTAATGTTCACCTGGAAAAAATTATGCATGTCCCTGTATCTGTCTTGTGATGGTGGGCTCTGCATGCTAAATTATGATAAATTGTCACAAATATCCATGTATCTATGAGCCACTATGAACTGTGAGTAATAAGATGGATTGTCTACAGTATAATTTCTCTTTATGTATCATGGCAAGGACTTCATTTTTATTTGCTTTCTAGGAGCTGTCAAGGCTAGCCACCTTAAAATGAATTAGAGAAAAGCACTTTCTGGTGTTAAAAGCTAAAGAGACATGAACAACAGGTTTAGGCAAAGAAATTTATATATTGTGGCAAAAGAAAATGGAATGAAAGAAAGTATGTTTCACATGGATTTCTCAGGTTTGATGCTTACTGGCCTGGCAGCTGTAGCTTTTCAAAGCTCTGAGTTTCTCTCATTTTTCTGTTAAATCTAACTGTTTTATCTAAACACTTTTCCATTGTTTTCTTTGTTGATCTCCCTTTGGAGGCTCTGTATCTGTTCTCTTTTGCTCTGTTTATCTGCTTATTTTTTCATGATTTGTCTTTTCAGTAATGTC
Source organism: Arenaria interpres (assembly GCA_013399435.1). Taxonomy (NCBI): domain Eukaryota; kingdom Metazoa; phylum Chordata; class Aves; order Charadriiformes; family Scolopacidae; genus Arenaria; species Arenaria interpres. The sequence continues at coordinate 33,933 of VXAK01010520.1, read as the reverse complement.
AGGCCACAAACACTGAAATCTTTTAAGCTGTTGTTGTAATATTCACTGTCACTGCTGTGTGATGATAGCTCTAACCACACTACTGTATTTTCTAAACCTGAACTTTCCCTGACTCTGTTTGCTTCCCATGTGTTGCTTCTTTACATGTGCTTAGGGCACCTCACTTTCTGGGATGCTTCAGATTCCCATACTACTGCAAGACTCCAGTACCAGGTTCATGGCCCTTGGCAGTTTCAGAATAACAGTAAACACTGCTTTGGCAAGAATAATTTATCTATGCAAGAAAAAGGATGGAGCAAGAGTCTTAAAATGGTTAACTTCATCCAGAAAGAGAGCAAAATCAGCTGTTAAAATGTCCAGTTGGACTTCTACCTTACTGCAACTTCAGTCTTTTCTGAATTTGTGATACTGTTTGATATTCTTAGTGAGGAAAAGAAGTTCTCGTGTGTATTTTTCAATGTGGTGTTTGTGACTGTAATTCCTTTTGCTTCCATGTAGTAGTATTGTCAGCAGGTAAACAGGTTGAGGAGGAACAGCCTTAACCAAAACTTGGTTCTATTTTTCTTAGCCCATTACTCTACTGATGGAGTCATCAGATGCAATGAATCTTGCTTGCCTAACAGCTGGATACTATAGACTGCTGGTTGACTCAAGGCGCTCGATATTTAACATGGCCAACAAGAAAAATACAGGGAGCCGAGAAACAGGTATTAATTGCACAGTATGTAAATGATCGGCCAATCTATAAAGCAGAAGCCAGCTTAAGCCAGTGCACCTCCAAATAAATACAAGGCTTTGCCAAATGAGATCTGATTGCTGGCTCAGACCTGGCACCACAGTATATCAGTTCAGCTTTATAATGTTCTAATATTCAGCCTATGATAACATCTTAATGGTAAAATAAAACAGGTGATGCACGTCTTTCATACTGTAGTGAAACAGATGCATGCTCCCTGTGAGTGTTATTATTCTATATGTGTATATCTTTTGTAAGAATACATATGGTGTTGAAGAAACCAGCTGGGGATTTGGGTTTGTGTTACTGTTACTGGAATAGCATTTGTACCTAGCTGAGATTTAGTTTTGTACTAAAGTACAAAAGTACCAGTTAAATTTTAGGTCATTAATTCAACAGGTATTTAACTTTGAGAAGAGGTGAGTTTGAAAGTGCTTTTCTGAAATGTTTGATGGCCCAGCTGTCCTATTTAGAGTGTTTATTGCTCAGCATTAACAAGTTATTGTTTAAAAATTACATTACTTTGCTCTTTGATTTCACAGCGTTGATTTTATTTCACCATCCTATAGGAACTGAAAATAGAGGGAAGCATAATCTCCTTGCTTCAGAGTGGAACTGTATACCAAAAACTACCACTTTCCTGACTGAAGGAGATCAAGAGACTCAAATGTCCTTTGCTGATCCAAAACAGAAGACTGTAGATGTTTCTGAAAGTCTGTTATGTCCAAAAGAACACAGACATCTGTACATAGAAAATACTTATAATTCGGGTGGATTTGATCAGCATCTGGCCAAACAAAGTGACCCCGCTGAAGCAGAAGAAAGCAGAAATTTTAATCAGCCTTCACTGCTGTCACTCTCAGGTTTGGAATCTGGCAAGAAAGCACAGGACTCCCCCAGGGGAGCAAAAGTTTCCTTTATATTTGGAGATCACAACTTGGATGGTATCAGTCCTCAGACTCTTGGCTATGAAAGGCTTTTGGATGAAAGTCCAGAAGTACTAGAAAAACAAAGAGCCATTTATATTAGTAATGCCAATGACATTAAAGGCCTGGAGTTGTCACCAGATGCTGAAAGCATTCAGTTTGCTACAAATTCTGTTTACGCAACTATAAACGATGGTAAAATATTTGGAGCTGCGGAAGGGATAGAAGAGCCTTTGCTGCATGATATTTGTTATGCAGAAAACACAGATGATGCCGAAGATGAAGATGAAGTAAGCTGTGAAGAAGACATTATGGTAGGAGAAATCAATAGGCCTGCTCTTCTCAGCCTTTCTGGTTCTAGTGATGACATTATTGATTTGACTTCACTTCCACCTCCAGAAGGTGATGATAATGAAGATGATTTCCTATTGCATACCTTAAACATGGCCATTGCTGCTCCTCCACCTGGATTCAGGGACAGTTCAGATGAGGAAGACTCTCAGAATCAAGCAACGCAGCCTAGAGACAACAAGGAGCAAGCCAGTAATCTAGGCAATGATGACATTCCAGTGTCGCTTATCGATGCTGTCCCTACTAACACAGAGGGGAAGTGTGAGAAGGGGCTAGATGATGCTGTAGTCTCTACACTTCAAGCACTAGAAGCGTTGGCTGCTTCAGAGGAACAGCAGACGAATGACAATTCAGGTTCTTTCACCATAGTTACATTTATTCATTGAAAATCATTCCATCTCATCCATTTAGCTTTGGAAGTTACTCCATTTCATGAGGGTTGTTTTTTTTTTTTGGTTTTCCTTTTTTTCTTTTTTTGCCATCATTTTGCATACATCATATTCCATATTATTTAATGGAACTACCATTATGTTACTAAACTACCTGTCCCGGGAACTGTGCAATAAAGTCAGAGTATTCTTACAAAGCATATTTTTGTCTCTAACACACCCCCTTTGCTTGTCACTTATCCAGGTGCTTCAGCTGCTGTCATTTAATTGACTCTTATTTTTTGTGGCTTGCAGGTGTAGCTATCCTGCGAGCATATAGCCCTGAGTCATCTTCAGATTCTGGCAATGAAACAAATTCCTCTGAAATGACTGAAAGCTCTGAACTAGCCGCGGCACAGAAGCAATCAGAAAGCACTGCACGTATGTTTTTGACCACAAGTGAAGGCTACCAACCCCTTGTGGAAGAGCAGACTGAGTTTCCCATTGCTAAGAATCAGGCTGGAGGGCCAGGCATGAAGCCCTCGCAGCCTTTGGCTGGTCGTCAGGCTGCAGAGCTACAGTCAAAAGTTGTGCCTTCAAAGCAGATTCTTCATTCAGATAACATGGAAATGGAGCCAGAGACCATGGAAACAAAATCTGTCACTGATTATTTTAGCAAATTGCACATGGGATCCTTGGTATATTCTTGCACTAGTAAAAGGAAAAATAAGATGACAGACAGCGAAGTAAAAGCACCCTCTGATGGCAATGCTACTGTGAAAAAGCAACAGGGAACTAAAAAAGCAGAGACGGATGAAGATCTAAAAGCTAAATTTGGAACTCTTTCAGCAAGAGACAGTCAACGCCTAAGCACTTTTAATGTGGAGAGAACTGCCTTTCGCCAAAGATGGTATGCTGCTGATGATGGGGCAGCAGATAAGCCAAGCCCAGAAACAGTGAATGGGAAGACTTTTCCAAGAGGTCCTGTCATTGGTAAAACAGAAACTGACTGTAAGGATGAAGTGGATCCTGAGGTGGATCGGGATGATACCTCGGGGCTTAGCCAAGGGGAAAACTTTCTGTCAGATATGACTCCTGTGTCTTCAGCCAAAGACCTAAATGACGCAGAAGATACCGATTTATCTGCAGATGACCATCCTTCGAAGCTTCCAGAAGCTGAGCAGAGCGTGGCTAGACTTTGTGAGTATCACTTGGCTAAGCGCATGTCATCTCTGCAAAGTGAAGGCCATTTCTCACTGCAAAGCTCTCAGTGCTCTTCAGTGGATGCAGGATGCAGCACAGGCAGTAGCACGTGTGCTACCCCCGTTGAATCTCCTCTTTGTACCTCTGATGTTAAGCACATTATTTCTGACCCATCAATGAAGGGCATTGCCTATATTCCAGCAGATGAAAGAGCTGCCATTCTTCCAAACCATGGAACGACATACAAGGACCTGCACCAGCAGCCTGAAGCCGTGTGTCACAGAATGACGGTGCCTGTCGTGCATTCAGCAATTAATGCTGAGCCACTGTTCGGCACTTTAAGAGAAGGATGTCATCGGATCCCCAAGATAAAAGAAACTACAGGTACAGCAGTAATAAAGCGTTTCTTATGTTTGGGGTTTTTTTTAAGCTATGTGTAAAGGTTGAGGACTAGCTGTGGTATTTACATTCTCTTTACCTGAAACTACATCATCAAGCTGTAGCAGGCAGTGGGATTAGACCTTCGCTGTATCTGTCCATTTTAGTTGTATGTGTTGAGATGTTCTTATGAGCTGCTTACAAAGTTCAATTTTTTAAAAACCTTCTCAGTACAGTTGAAAATATTTGGGGGGACACTGATGGAGAGGCCTCTCTTCCACTCTTTAGGAAGCCTCTCCAAAAGCCATAGTTACTTGAGTTCCGAGATACTTGTTAGATTATAAAATGACTTCACAAGGTATATTAATGTAGGAGAGAAAAAACTGTGATTCATTTATTCTTTATCCTAAATGCTATTTTAGCAGGTTATCAAAACCATACCAGTATGAATAAAAAGCTCTAAATGTAAGGATGAGAAAATGTCACTATCCTATTAAGCATGTTTTTACTTCACGATCTGAGAGTAGGTGTTTCCTTAAAGAATAACTTACATACAGAACCATTATCGCATTTTTAAGTTCAATTTTAAAGAGATTTGATGAACTTACTGTTATTTAAAAAAATGCAGTTTTTCAGAGATAGCATTGGAAAGTCTTTCAGTAGGGTTTTAAATATTTCCCTCTTCCTGAGTTGCAACCTACACGTAGCAGTAGTGTGTGAATGCATGAAAATCCAAAAGTGGAACAGACTGAGAGCTAGAATGAGAAATGTTATTTCTCTGCCAAAAAAACCACATAACCAAACCAAAATTACCACGAATGCATCTTTCATACCCTCTCAGGTATAGTTAAGCCATATTTGGGAAGATTTCAGATGGTTTATAAATTATTTTCTTTTCCTTTTTTTTTTTTACAGTAGTCTTCTGTAGTGGAATGAACAACTATTTCTAAGTCATAATTTGTTGATAAATTTTAAGAGATATCTTAATGAAATACAAAAGACCTGAAAAACCCGAAATGTATTTTTTGTGAAATATTTTGAGGAATGGAGACCACTGGGAAATACCAGGAATCCATTTGTCCTGACTGTTAAAGATATTTAAAAGTTCAGTCTCTGAATATTATCAGGGTGATGCTTAATTATTCTGTCTGCTCTTCTACTACCCCTAGTGTAGCTTTCACAGAGCCTGAAAAGGGAAGACAAGGAGGCATGCCTACAGCTTTTCCTAGACAGCCTCTAGCTGACTCCATCATGCTATCATCCATGCTATCAGAATCAAAGGTGCCAAGTCAAAATCAAGACTCTTGTGACATTCCCAAAGTAAATCAGGCTTGTGGGGCAACAGTTAGTTTACGGCCATATGACATGATAGGAGGAAGCCTCAGGATGCCGCACAACAGGAAAGTGCTGAGACGCAGCAGCAGCATCATTGGAGGATCTGCAGGCATTGAGATGCTGTTTGAAAAGAAGGCAGCTGCAGCCAGCTTGAAATGCCTGGACATCACCCGAAAGGACGAACCCAAATCGGAGAGGAAGGTGGAACTCCCCCTGGGAAAAAAGCTGTCAAAAAGTTATTCCCAGAGTTGTGTGTACGTCAGCACTGATAGGAAGGACAGTAAGAGGTGTTCGGGAACAGGCTCCAGTCAGAAGGACTCCAAGCAGTGTCGGACGTTGCCTTTGAGGAAGCTGGACACCAGCACCTGGAGGTGTCGTGGCCCCTTTAGCTATTGTTTCCTAAGCAGAGGAAAGGATGACAATGATGATGAAGATGATGGAGACAGCCATCAGCTCTCATGTCTCTTCGAACCTCAGATCCCGTGTGAGCTCGCAGAACCAGTCAGTGAGTCGTTTTCCAGCGAAAAGGAGCAGAAAGTCTTGGAGTCCCCGAAAGCTGCTGAGCCCCCACATGATGAGGTAGTCAGCGTGCATGAGAAGAGCAGTGCTGACATCCAAGGTGGCCAAACCGATGTGAATCTCAATGATGTGGCCTTTGACGCACGAATCACGCGCATAAACATGATGAAAGAGAAGACATATGCAATGCCTGATGGATTTATTGCAGCACAAAAGGATGCCAATGAGCTACTCTCACTGGTCCGAGCAAGTATGGGCAAGAGAGAAGATTTACATCCAGAAACATATGACCTTAAACTTTCTAAGTACAAACAACTGTTATCTATGGAATCGAGACAGTTGGGAAGTGCCTGCAGGAAAATGGCCATGGCTGATAAAAGCCCTGAGGAAATGCTTTTAGCTATGACTTCCAGCTTTCAAGTACTCTGTTGCTTAACAGAAGCCTGCATGCGTTTAGTTAAAGTCATGAACTCTGAAACACAGCAGCAGGAAATTATAGCTAAGATAGACGAGGTTGTAATAAACTACATTTGTCTTCTGAAGGCTGCAGAAGCAGTATCAGGCAAGACCTCCAGTGATCCTAGCGTTAAACTCTTGGCTCGACATTCGACTACCATGGCCGCTATTGTAAGCACACTAACACGTTCTCTTAAAATGCTTTTAAACAAATAAAATACGAAAGTCACTTCATAATCTACCTTTGCAAAGCCATACATAAAAAACTTTTATTTACTGTATGTGTATGAACTAATGTAACAAACTCAGCTTTCTCTGTATATTTTGTTATTTTATATAAAATAGGTATGAGATTAAAAAAAAAAAAATGTTAAAATACTGAACACTGACAAAAGTAATGACCAGATCTGTCCTTCCGTTTGTACAAAAACAAAAGCCAAAAAAACTCTCTCCCCAAGACCAGAAAAACAAATAGAAAAAATCCCATAGAGGAGCAAATTGATGTTTGGCTATTTTTCATATAGTCAAATCTCTGGTTGTATGAAGTGAACTTTTAGAGCCTGTTATGTCAATGAAGTTGTTTTTTGTTTCATCCAGGTTTTCACTTGGAGAATGCTCCATGTTTAGAAATGAGAAAATAAATCATAATGTATATAACACAATATTTAATGTTTTAAAATTATAATTTTTAAGCATTGAAAATAGCAAAAAGACATTTAAAATCCAAGAGACTATTATAACTTACTAGAGAATATATATATAATAAATGACTCTTTTGTTCATATGGCCTGAATTACCTGATTCTTCTTTTCTAGGAAATTCTGTATTAAAATTTAAAAAAAAAAAAGTATTGAAAATACGAACTAAAGAGAGTATCTGATGCATTGAACATTAGTGTTGGCATTTCAGGTAGTGAAGGTAACTGTGGAAGGCTGAGGACACAGAAACCAGACTGGTGGTGGTGGTCTCTCTGACATGAAAGGTTCATGTCATACTAATCAGACCAGAATGTATAAGGCAGGTCTACGCACTCCTTTCCCTGGTAAATGAAAGAGGGGACCGTCAGGAAATTCCTATGCTGTTTACTGTTTCATCATATATCTATGGTGCATCGGAACAACGTGAACTGCATCTATTTTGTTAAATATTTTATACTTCATATTTTATGATTCTGAATGTTTAACTGTAAATAAGTTAGAAATAAAAATAAGTTTTCAGAATACAATAAATATCTCTGAAATATTTCCAGCTAGAGACAGTTCTTCTCTGAGTGATGACAAAGGCAATTTGTGAATAATCTCTCCCATCTGAACCTTTCTGGAAAATATTTTGTTAGTCTTGTGTTTGAGAGACAGGCAAAGCAAAAGCTCTCAGTTTCACCTGGCAAATAGGCTTTCACAAGAGCATCTGTTAAACTTTCCAGTCACCAAGGAGCAGCAGCCCTTGTGGAAAGCTCAGAATACCATTCTCCAACCTGGTGTAGGTAATTTTCATCTGTTTCTCGTAGTGTCACATGCAAAGAGTATAATCACTCTCTTTGAAGACTTACCCATTCAGTTGAAGCGCATTTGCTGAACTAGAAAGACTAAACCAACAAAATCAAGCTTTTGCCAAGCAAATATTTTCTTGCACAGAATGATGCACCTCACTGTGAAACCCAGACATGCTTTTTCAGCTGACTGCAGAGAAGCATCTTCAGAAACATAGTATCAGAAGCTTAATCTGTTGTCTGTAAGAGGAAAATCTGATTTCCAAGACCAATAGCACGTGGACACACTCTCGAGGGCAGCTCAGAGGTAGGCTGCAGGCTGAATTACATTGGTGGTGGGTGATAACAGACTGTCCCATGTGGTGCTCCCACTCAGTGCTCTCATTCTGGCAGCCCTGGGAGCGGGGCTGTGTGTGTGCTGTTCTTTTGCTGCAAGTACCAGTTAAGTTCTTTCTGTGGTTTTTGAGAATTTCGCACTGGGGGAAAAGCTGAATTATTGTATTGGTACATATTCCTTCACTGCTTTGTGAGTTTATGTAAAAATGTCATCAGTTATTTGGAAATACTAAGTTTCAAGAATAGATTTAGGATTGTCACAATGAAGCATCCACATAGATTGTAGGGAAGAGGCACTTTCAGGGTTGCTAGTCCAGTCCTTTTTATTCCACTCCATTTCATAAATTGATCTAATTTTATTTCAAAGGTAAGTAGATTTTTGTTGTCCTTACTGTTTAAGAACTTTTCTGATTGTAAACCTGCTCATTTGTTCCCTAAAGTTAAACTATAGTCCTTTTTTGTGGCAATATTTTTTAGGTTTAACTAGTGGTGTTTTTTCCTCTCCTTCATCATATCACTGTGCATCACTTAGAAGAGTCAGGCTCTATCTTTTATGTTATCCTTTCATCAGGTAGTTGTAGGCTGCAATAAAGTCTCCCCTGAGCCTTCTCTTCTCCAGGCTGAGCAAAATGAGTTCCTTCAGCTTTTCCTTGTATATTGTGAGCCCTAGCCCCTGACCAGCATAGTGACCCTCCACTGGGCTCAATGGTGTGACTTCATAAATCACCACCATGTTCCTGTCTCAGTTTTGATAAATGGAATCATCTAGCCAAGCTCTCTGAGTCGCCTCTTAGAAGGCAGCTTCTCTTACCCCCAGGATTTCAGATATCCCCATGCAGTGATGTCTTGTCTATCCCCATGTGAATGTCTTTTTCATAATTTTCCACAAAGAGTTATAGGCAGGCTTTTAAATGCTGCCTTATGAAGACTGTGCAATGCCAAAGCTGCTGGAAATAATCTGTCTGCGGTCTCCTAGAATCACATGTATTTACAGGGATGTTAGGTTGGTGTCTGACAATCCTTCTTTGTCAGTATTTTCATCTTCCTTCTAGGCTCTGGGGAGACCTTAATGTGGCCTTTAAATACTTAAAGGGGGCTTATAAGAAAGATAGGGACAAACTTTTTAGCAGGGCCTGTTGCAATAGGACAAGGAGTAAGGGTTATAAACTAAAAGGGGGAGGATTTAGGGTAGATATAAGGAAGCAATTTTTTACGAGGAGGGTGGTGGAACACTGGCACAGGTTGTCAAAAGAGGTGGTAGATGCCCCATCCCTGGAAACATTCAAGGTCAGGTTGGACGGGGCTCTGAGCAACCTGGTCTAGTTGCAGATGTCCCTGCTCATTGCAGAGGCGTTGGACTACATGACCTTTAAAGGCCCATTTGATCCCAAACTATTCTGTGTTTCTGTGATTCTATCATTCTCCTTTCCTGTTGAGGTAAGGAGATGCCTTGATGATAATAGAGGTAACTGTTAGTAATTTCGAAGCATATGACCTTGCACATCAGTTGCTACTGAATTATAACCTATTTCTGTTAATCTTTAGCATTAAGGTCTCCTAATCTTCCTATGTGGCATCCTGATTGAATTCTGCATTAATTGTATGTCTCAAGTTCATGTCATCAGGAAATGTCATCAGTATGTACCTGCTTTTTGCAGAAAGTCAGTAAAGACATTCTAAGTAAGATATCATCATCTGGAATATATCATTCTGGGCTCCCCAGTTCAAGAGAGACAGGGAACTATTGGAGAGAGTCCAACGTAGGGCAACCAAGATGATTAAGGGATTAGAGCACCTCCCTTAGGAGAAAAAGCTCAAAGAGCTGGGGCTCTTTAGCCTCAAGAAGAGAAGACTGAGGGGAGACCCCATCTATGTTTACAAGTTCCTAAAGGGAGGGTTGAAGCATGATGGAGCTGGACTCTTTTCAGTGGTTTCCAGCAATAGGATGAGGGGCAACGGGCTCAAGCTGGAACATAGGAAGTTCCATTCAAATATGAGTAAAAACTTCTTTACGGTGAGGGTGACGGAGCACTGGAACAGGCTGTCCAGGGAGGTTGTGGAGTCCCTTTCTCTGGAGATTTTCAAGACCCACCTTGATGGAGTCCTGAGTAATGTGCTCTAGGCGATCCTGCTTAGCAGGGGAGTTGGACTAGATGATCTCTAGAGGCCCCTTCCAACTCTGTCGAATCTGTGAATCTGTGAATCTGTGAATATACTATATACTCTTATAAATTTTTATATATACACTGTATGTTTAGTGATTTTTTTAACTTCATAAAATGACAGGCATCTTCATGTTTAAGTCCCAGCATTCAGGCTATTTTCTAAAATAAAATTTGGCAAAGTTTGCCCTTTTTGAAATTAAGAAACAAACCTGCATACCCAAATGTATTTTCCTTCTATTTAATTGAAACTCAATCAATTCATGATCACCAGAAGAGCCAGAATGCTCCCTGATGTCCTCACTGCCCACCAGAGAGTGAAATACTCTCTCTTACACTAGCACATTATTTGAAGCTGAGAAATGAACTTCTGAGTAACTTTGTCACTTACACAGTTTATATCTAAGAGAGACCCTATGACTGCACTGAAATCCAGTTAAAGTTAGCACTATTTTGTCAGGGATTAATTGGGCTTTATAGGGTATAACAGTAGCGTTGTAGTAGCATGTGTTAAAAGCCAGATCCTCATTGCACTGAGCACTAAACAGGTATAAAGTGAAAATTTGGCTCATGTCACAAGTAGCTGATTGCTGCGCATGTGGCTGTAACATTAACCAGCCTTTATAATTTGCCATTCCAAGTTCAGGAGTAGCTGTTCTACACATAAAGTGATGGCTTCCACTGTGCTACTTGAGAAAATCCCTTGTGTATAACCAGAGCTAGATTTGGCCAAAGCGATGGAGAGCATGAGGCGCTCACCACTTAAGAAAAAAGAAAGGAAAAAAAAAGTTAATTACATTTTGCTGTAAGCGTTCTCAAGGTGAAATATGAAATTTCCGATCATTGCTGATGAAATCTGGGGGATGCTTATGAGTGAAAATTCATGAGACTCAATAGCAACACTCCCTTTGGATACTTTGAAGCAATGGATTCTGGTGTGAGCAAATTTAGGCTCACAAAGTCTGGGAGAAAATTTCTGACTTCATAAGAAAAAACCCAAGGCAAACTAACCTAGCAGTCTGTTGTACTGTGGTAAATGTAAACCTTTCAGTATTGATTTTGAAATGCATTTCTGTTCTGAAAAGAGGACTGTGGTATTAATGCTGCATTTTTATGCAATAGGCCCTATTTGGTTGCATTTTAAAGTTAATTTTGTCATTCTGAAAAATTAATTAATTATTCTCATCCTGCAAAGTTAAGGAAGAGTGAAAAGGAATATGTTATGTCTCCTGCTCTACTAATAAAGACTTCTAAATTATTTTTTTTAAGTGTTTGTCCCATCACACTGTGTTTATGTGGGCCTTATTGCTCATGTTTGGGGGATATTTGCTTTTTATGGTACCTGCACTTGCAACCCTCTTCTTATTCTCAGAACGTTATATTTGACACAGGTTACCTAGAGGTACTTCATGTTTTCTCAACTGCCAACCAAGTTATTTTTTGATCATTTAATCTTCATCAGTGTCTTATTTCAGGATAACCTTGTCTCATCTGTGAGATTTGAATTATATCTTGTTACCGTCCAAAGAGATGCCTTTACTGCCTCAGAATAAGGCATGCTCTTTTGTGATCCCTTTGCCATACTTTTTAAAGTGGAATGGGAGGGCATCAGGAGCTTAGATAGCAGCCTGAGAAGCTATAAAAGCCTCTTCTCATCCAGGAGACCAAAGCTTCAAAACGCTAATATTCTCCAAGTTGGAATGTTTGCCACCATCCTCGACACCAGTGGGGGGCTTTCATTCTGATGAAACTAGAAATGATTCTCCCAAGACTTGTGCTCAAGGAGGCACTTCCCCCTAAACTTTACATCATGAGATGATGAAGGCAGGTCCTCTCAATCTAAGTGACCAAGGGTTTACTGCACAAAGTCCTTAAGTCAGCACTGCTGTTCCTTGAAGTGTGAGAGCTTTCTCCTTGATGGCAGCATCAAGGCAATTTCTACTGGGGAATGACCCTTAAATTTTCTCCACCATTCCAAGAAGCAGCATTAGATGTGTTCCCTCTGGGTTTGATGGTGTCCGTTTGGGCAACGGGACCAAACAAGGACTGGCCAAAGGACCAGAAGCTTCACATCATGGAGTTCCACTTTATCTGAACTGCATGCAAGGCTTTACATCATATCTAAAGGTGTTAAGTGAGGATTTCATCACTCAACTATCCTTACCTGGAGATGATGTACATAGGTTTTCTTTCTTCCAGAATTTGATTACTCCTTCACAAAGAGTCACGGAGCACTAGACTCGTTTATTAGTAGTTTGTCTACCAGACCCTCCCCAACTTTATCAGAATGTTTGTCTGAACAAACAAGGGTGCCCACTGCATTGGTGGGGAAGAATTTTAATATAAAGGCCCCCTACCTTTCTCAAAGAGACTTCTGCTGCTACTCCTGTACCTGTTATTGCAGAATGTGGACTGTTGGGCTCATTTTGATCTTGAAATGCTTTTCTCCATGCTGCAGATGCAGGAAGGCTTGCTCTTTCGGAGACAGCCTTATAAATAGTGGAAGGGAATTCATGTTATTAACTAGGTTAGCCTTTTGGGTTGATGTATTTGTTGGTCTTCCTCCCCTTCCCATCAATTCAGACTGTTCCAAGTTACCTGCTCAAACTGAAGTAGTCTGGTCCTTTGTTGTAAGTTCCTTGCCCTTACTGAAGTCAATTTAACATCCATCTCAGCCTTAAGCTCTAAGATGATCGAGATGTTTTCCTCCACCAGGCAAGTGAGTTATGGGAATTTGAATTTGGTGTTTCACATTCTCGTGGATTCTCCTTCTCAAAAAAGAAGGTGGTTTGCTTTGCTGTTATCTTCTCTGTTGGAAAAACAAGATAAATTCATACCCCTGTGGTTCCTCCTTTGACCTTATTCTTCAAAGACAGACCATCTCTTAAGGTGCAGCCATCATTTTTGCTGAAGGTGCTGTCTTAACATCACTTTGATTTATGTTTTCCTTCACATTCCTTTATGCTTCTAAGAAACATGCTTTATTTTCTATCTTTAATACCAAAAGAGCTCCCTTTATATTTGTAGTCCAGACTTTCTCAGAACATACAGACCATGTATATCTCTGACAGATCCAGTAGTTATCTAGATGGATGCTTTGTGTTTCAGTATTTGCTATAAAACTTAGAAATTGATACTTCCAACTGAGTATACAGCTTCAGCAAGACTGTTGAGTTACTGAACTGCTATATATCTACCATTCTTTCCCCAGGCACTGTGCCATTTCTGATGAGCTGCCTCAAGAGCTGCCACAGCACTTGGTAGAGTCAATATAGAAGTGCTGTTTGCATGAGGGACATCAAGAACCTCTGCTAGATAATTTATGGCAGGTAATTGTATAAAGTGTGAACAAACCTGCGGATATTAATTTAAGAGTAAAAAAGAAGACATCCTGAGCTCTATTAGCAGGGTTTCCTTCAGTGTTTTAGATGGTGTCTCTGTGACTAGGAAGGAAATAAAATGGTTTATGGCACACTAGGTTTTTTATGCAGTTGTGCCAAAGGTGATGACAACAGTGTGAATGCATCCTCCGTAGTTACTGCAAAAGGAAAATCTCTGCCGTCTGGAGTGATAAGGTGTAGGTGTACCCTGAGAACAGATTTATTTATAGACCATGCATCCTAAAGAAGACTAATTACTGGTAAGTTATGTTTCTTTCTCAAAGGCCAATTTCTATTCCACTTGTGAATGACCGTTAAAGGATAATGGGACAGCAGTCTGTATCAACAAAGGTGGAATTAAGCTTCTAATAATAAACAGTGTTATTGTTGTTTCTTACTATAAGCAAAGGGCCAGAAGAAGATAGTTGCCTCTAGTACAGAATTTGCAGACAACTGCTAACAACAAATATAAAAAAACATTTTCAAATCATGATTTGATATAGGAGACATGGAGATGTTACACAATGTTTTTTCAAGTTGCTCTTCAGAGAGAAAGGATGTTTTCTAAATCCTTCTTGGCAATGCATTGCAAGATTCCTCCGTATTGCTTATGCCTTTAAAATGACAGCATGGGGTGACAGTAAATGTCATCAGTAGCTTATCCTTGAAAATGTTCTTTTTCATGTTCTAAACTGTAAGTTTGTATGTGTGATACTTTTGAAAGTGGTGTATTTAGATGTTGATGGTGACAACCTGAAGGCTTCAGGCAGTGCTCCAGGCTCTGGTTTCAGTAGAAGTGTTGAGTTCCTTAATATAAATTAGGAAGTCTTCCAGTGTCCATGGAAAGATATGATCTTAGCACTACCTTATGGGAATCCCATATTCCAGATGGCCAGGGTTGTTTTTGCTGAAAGAGATGCCAGAGGATCCAGTTTTACTTTGATTCTTCTATTGCCTTTGAAATGGCCACAGATGCAGCTGAGGACCTAGTCTATCCCTGATTCAGCAATGCAGAAGTCATGGATGCCTGAAGAATACCCTGGTCTGTAGTTTTGCTGAGACTGATCAAGCTGTCATCCTCTCTGCAATTTCTGATACCTCTTGAATCTTCATGGGTGACCCAAAGAACTGACAACCTTCAGAAAGAACAGTCTCAACAAACAACAAGCTTTTCCTAGTACATAAACCCATGTTCAGTGCTCCAGCTGATTGTCAACTGCTTTCTGCAGTAAGAGCAGAAAACTTCCTGTACTCCCTCTCTTAGTTCTAGTACAAAGTCAGCATGTTTCAGTGCAAAGCTTTGAAGCTTTGAAGCCCCATTAAATACTTAATTTAGGTCTTCTACTGTAGGTCAGTTCTATGAACAAATATATTATAGGAACAAATGTACAGCTAACTGTACAGCTGACTTTCTCCTTAATAATGCTGAACCATCACTGCCTGAAGCAGCCAGATGTACCTTTTAACAGTGCAGTTTCAACAAATGTAATGTCTCTGAAACATAGTTAGCTATGCAGATCACTATTTGGATTAGACACTTAAATATAAGCTATTTATCATACTAGATTTGGCTTTTTATAACTGTAATTTCAATTTTCTTTCATACATTGCAGATAATTATATTTAATTCTTCTTGGTTTACACTTTTTTTTTTCACCAGATCTTGTTATTTCCTATTTTATTCCTCCCTGCTTTCATTGTTAACTTTTTTATACTTGAAAACCATGTCTTAAAAAGAAATGTATTGGGTACATTTCTCATCAAGAATGCTTCACAGGGTTTTGCTTTTAAAAGCAGTTCCTTGCCTTCTAAAAAGGAAAATATTTACTGTATCGTCTTCTTTTTAAGTCACTGAAACAGAATATTAAAAATAGAATCTTCTATGACTATGTGGAAGAACTACAAGAGCAAGGCAGCAATGCATTCCTTGAAGAGTCAGGAAGGGTAATTATTCACCAGAACAAATGAGGTCATGCCTTTCAGCTGCTTCATTTGCACAGTAATTGGACTTCAAGTACAATATGGTGTCAGGAAAAGAAAAAAACCACAACAAACGACTTTTGCCTTGAAGATGCTTCTGTGGAGATTCCTACCAGCATGCCCTCCAGAAATGGAAAGGTTCAGGGACCTCCACCGAAACTCAGAATATGTCATGAGGAGCCTTGGACAAGTGAAACATCTCTGTGGAGGCAGCCTGCTCAGCACACATGGTTCTGTGTGTGGCATGAAGGTAAGATTGCAAATCAAATTCTTTTTAACATCCTTATCATTTCCAGTGTTGCTATTCTTCCTCCTGGCTTAATTTCTCCTGCCAGACTTACTGATTTTAAAAAAAGAATAGTTTTGAGTGTTTTTTCTCTCCTCTCTTGCTGCATGAAAACCCCACATAAATGAGTAAATTAAGTACTGGATAATAAAAAGAAAACTGATTCTACACAAAGGCTTGTTTTGCATGTAAAAGGAAGACTCATTTAACAATAGTAGTATTATGAATAAAAATCGTTAAAAGAATCTTAGGTTTGTGTAACTGAGTTACCCACGAAAAACTTATTTAAACAACATCTGAAGATACTATGATTCATTTTATTATTTTTATTTACTAATTTTTTAAGCTTTATTTTTCCTTCCCTACTTATTCTGAAATTCAGGAAAATGCATTTTTCTTTGCAAAGCTTATTGAAAAGGAATCTCATTTAAAATTGCATTCTTCTTCCTGAACGTCCATATTTGTACTCAGCAAGTTAAACATGACTACATTGGGAGTCTTTGTCCTTACAGAATAATTTGCACCATTTGTATCTTCGAATTTCAAGGGTACCACCTTCTCACTGAATCTATGCAGACAGGCAGCATCAAGACCCATCTTAAAAGCACCTGGGGTTTTGATTGTTTTCATAGAAGGTCGTTCCAGAATACCACTGATGTATGGAAAACATCCATAAATTAAACCACCTGGTTTTAATTTCTAACCAAAGCGTAGGAAAGAAGGATAGTTCTAATACTACATTTTTTGATTTACATAGTTCTTTTCTGTCACTGATGCTTGTACATCAAATTCCGGATGAGATCTGACCCATCTTTATATAATGGCATTACTACTTCTCTGTCTTTGGAAGAGTTCCTGCCTGTCACATCACAGGATCTCTCACAGTTTGCCTTTCATGCCAGAAGTGCACTGGTGGCTTAGAGTCATTCTGTGAATTACTAGTATGCTCAGCTCTTTCTCAGTCAAATAAAACTGATGAACTCCTAAGTTACGGTGGACCCTTTTTGTGTCCCCAGGGTAGAATTCATCTTCCTTGACTTTAGTTGTCTAAATGCTGGGTATCAGGTATAAATCACCTAAACACTCTCTACAGTCAATGCAGGAAGAGAAGGAGGCATCTCCAGAGGCACATTCAAAGCTGTCTGTGATAAATCATCTCCTAGATATGCTTTTTTCTCTCTTTCTGTTGACAATATAGAGAGCCTAGACAATCAGCCCAGTCTCAGCAATGAATATAGGGAGATGAATATCCACCACCACCACCATTTGTCACTGTACTGTTTTGAATTTTAATTCACATCAATTAGTATTTGTCAAAGACATCTACTCTTCACCTTTGCTAGTGACATCTGATCATCACCAAATCGATGATGCCTCCCATCTTTGAGTTAATCAAGTGCCTTGAAAGGCAAGAGGCATGTTGTTCCTCCAAACGAAATTCATTCAAATCAAGTGATGTGTGGCTATTTCCAGTATCTGTTTGAGGATGTTATTTAGCCAATTAGACCACATATCCCAGCTTTTTAGACTTTTCCCTTGTCTAATCATTTGCCTTATTCATACTCATGTTTCTTAATATTTTGTTTACAAAGTTTTAATATGCTGTGAAATTTATAGGAAAGTTTTGTCAAAGTTCCTGTGACTGTATAAATGTATGTGATCGCTTTTCAGATTTTTCATGCTGAGTAATTCTGAACTTGGTTCTTTTCTTTGATTTTTCTGCTGATTTAACACTAAACAGAATATGAATTCCACCAAAGGTGCTTGAGAACGAAGCCACAGTCAAATTTAAGAGCAAACAGTAAGGAACAGTTCCAGAACTCCTAGTAATATGAAAGGTTTACTGTGAGTTGCTAGGGCTGAATATTTCTTGCTTAAATGCATTTGAGCTTCTTCAATCTCATAAATTTGTTTTACTGGACAATTAGTGAAATATGGTTAGTAAAACAGGTAAATTTAGTTTTCATTTAAACAACTGCAAGTGTTTCTATCAGAGATACTGAAATGTGAGCTCGTCATGCCAGGCTCCCTTCAAACTGGAGAGAAGCAGGCACTACCAGATGCTACTCACATCACATGAAAGCAAACATCAAAAACAGGTAAGTGGATTCACATCTTGGAAATGCCCATTTCTCTCTGCTGAATTATTAAGGGAGCCATAGATAACCAGCTCAAATGTTCATGCTTCACTTGTAGATTTTAAAGTTGTATGTTCTTAATGCCAGCAAATGAAAGAACTCAGCTGGGAAATTATAAGGGTATTGAAATTTATTGATTCAGAAGGTCTATGAATCTTTCTATATTTTTCTGGTTTTTTAACATCTATCATTATTTTCATGGTGTTTTCCCTTCCTACTTTTATGACATGGAATCCCATTAGCCCTTCTGAAAAGCATAACCATGCCAGTAGAGGACAGCACGGATGAATAACTTTGATAATACTGCACAACTCAATATTGATTTTATTTTGTCACCCTCACGCCTATACTCATTCAAGTTGGGATGTACCTGCCTTCTCAGTCTGTCTGAGTGTGGCCCAGCACTGTCTGCTGGAGCTCCTTGTAGAAATACAACATACTGCCTCCCTAAGCACTGTGCGCTATCAGCACTGGAGATAGAGCAATGAGCTTTGGTAGCCTGAAAGGGAGTGTTTAGGTTCTATATAAATCTCAATATTTTATTTAGCACCAAACTTAAATAGGAGTGATTAACAGCACTTCCTAATTGTTCACAGTATAACAATAGATCCTTCTGAATCCTCATCAGTATTTGTACAGAAATTACATATATTGTATTTTGCCAAATTTTGAGAGGGCGGGTTTCCTCCCTACATTTTTTCTTGTATTTCTAAATCCCGGATCAAGCAAATTGAAGATCAGTGCTAGTAAACAATACCAGTAATAAATAGTAGAAAAAAGGCAGATGGAGAATGTGAAACATTATTTCAGGAATAATGTTGTAGTTTTAAATGAGAAGTCATAAGACTATTTCCCTTTTCTTGGGCAAATGCTATGCTTTTTCTTAGAACATATGTTGATAATTTGGCAGAGGTTCACAAAACCTTCATGCAGTTCTTGCATTCTGATTCAAAAGCTGAGTTTTTGTACAAATTAATCTCAAAATCTCAGATGGGCCATTTTATGGGATTATAACAGCTGTTTGTTTACATTTATTGTTCAGGATGCACATAAATTTCTGTGAAACTACTCACGTTGCATATTCACAGCTTTCATTAAATCTCTTTCTCAGTTCAAAATGGCCAAGTATGGCATCTACCTGAAGGTTAAACTTTTTTCAAAAGCTGTGAGTTTGTTGACAAAGAGCAAAGTACACTCTGATGGGTTTAAAATATTCTGCCAGCACTTCAGAAAAGAAGTACATCAAAAGCAATCCAGACACGTTCACTCTTTGCTTTGAATGTGCATCATCAGTGATGTAAGTGGGACTCTAGTAAAACAGTTGTTAATTAACTTATGTCCCTTCTTTTGGCACTGCAGAATAAAAGCACAAAATGTTGTAGGAGCGACCTGAAGAGCAAACATCAGTTTGTTTGTTTCTTTATTAATAATTTATCTAAGAATGTTACAGATATTTTAAAGTTATCAAATTCTCCCAACCTGTGGCAACAGTTCTAGGACCAGACCCCATCAATCTTGCTCCATCTCGATCATTATGGTAGGAGAGTTACTGTAAGGCTTGCTCTGCAACCACTTCTTGACCTAGCACGAGTTCAGTTTTGGCTGACAGCTGAGAGTGACGGTGCCCTTTTGAATTATATCTTTGGAAACGGAAAAGAGAGAGGCTGCAAACGTAAAATGAAATTAATTTGAGTTCTTTAAAGTTGTTTTATGAGCTCTCCTGCAATTAGACTATCAGAACATAATGGTGCTTCTTATATGAAGAATGGAAAGTAAAGCAGACCCTAAAAAAACCAACCCTAAACGCCCTTGTTATTCTTTTCATATTTAGAAAAAACCTGAATGGAATGGAATAAATATTGAAAAATAGATATTATTTCAATATCCTTAATTTATTAAGGCCTGTTCATTTGTGTGTGAATAATTTTTCCTTTAATTTAAAACAATGGTCATCAGTTAAATATGTAGATTTCCCCGTTTACTCATTTCACTTAGTGAAAAGTGTTGAAGAGTCGGAACTGAGATTTGGTTTACATCAGGAAAATACAGAGGCTTTTTGAACTTCTTGTGTTCTCCAAGGGGAAAACTATAGAGAATGCTGTGAGCCATCCTAGAAACTGCAACATGTTCAATTTCTTTGACAGAGAAAAGGGTAGAATCCCATTCTGTACTGCCTATATCTGGTTACTACTTTCTTCATGTATCTTTTCTTTCGACATGTCCTGCTTCATACGCCATCCCGCTGCCTGTGCATTGAACAAGAATTCTGCAGAAATTATGCATGTGGGAAAGGGCGATATCAATTTTGCAGAGGCAGGTAAATTGAATTTTGAAATGTCCCACCTTTTGAGTGCTTGACTAGGACCTCCCCTGGTTTTTTAAAATTAATTTTTAAAGTGATTTTCTAGAGTTAAAAAAGCCCAACAAATTCCCTTACATGCTGTATTGATATTCACATAGGTTTTGTACCTGCTCCTCCTGGATAACTGTTCTGCAACCTCACTCCTTCCATTGCTAGAAACTTCATTTTTATTTCCAGATTAAAATAATACTCATAATTTTTGCAACTGGGGCCTTTTAAGCAGTTGTCTTCAACCTCCGATACCATCTTTCCACTTCACATAGAGTCGGGTTCCCTCTGATTTTCTCTAGTTGAATTAAACAAGCTCATATAACATTTTGATATGGGAGATTCTTCAGAATCTACTTAATCAGGCCATTGATAGTCATCTGTCTCTACTGACAGTACCTCATATGTGCATAATATGATCTCATTTACATTTTTCAATGTCAGCATATCAGTAGCTCCTAATCATTCTGGCATTGATTAGTGCATTAACCAGCAGTTAAGGTTGTTACCATTATGTGCTGAGACTGCACATTTATCCCACTTCCATTACTTCTATTCCCTAAGGACATCTAATTTTTCTAAAATTTTATCCCAATCTTCCTCTCTAAAAAAAAAACCAACCCAAACAAATCCCCCGTCCCTGGAAGTGTTCAAGGCCAGGCTGGAACCTGGGTCTTTGTGCAGCCTGGTCTAGTGGAAGGTGTCCCTGCCCACGGCAGTGGGGTTGGAACTCAATGATTTTTGAGGTCCCTTCCGACTCTAATCATTCTATGATTCTATGAAAATAGGAAAAAAACCCTAACAAAGTAACGCTGCTATAAAAATGTTGTGGAATCCATATTAAGCACCTCAGAAGTAAGTTAAGTTCAGTTAGTGTAAAGAATTGAAGAGTGAAAATTTCACTAATGACAAGTTTTGAAGAGTTACAATTGAGAGCCATTTTTCTCAGCATGGCTATATCAACGAATGAACAATATTGTTTAATTTAGCTGACCAAGATATTTTCACACTTTTCTAAACTTCTTTTGGTAACACTGGAGACTTGCAGTAGAATAAAAGACAGAAAAGACAGGGAAAAGTAACAATCAGTATAATTTTCTACTGTGAAATGGGGGCACAGAATTCCTATTTTGAAAGCAATGCTCATGAAAAGCAATGGATGTCACAGGAAGTTCTTTCCCAGTCACATGAGTTCGTCACTTGAAATACATATGCTACAGACTAACAGGTATTATGCCTTCTGAACCCCATGAAGGAGAGCAATATGGGAGCTCAGCCATAGCTCAGCCATTACTCCTGCAATATCTGAGATGCAGAGTCACAGTATCACAGAGTCACAGTGAAGGTCAAGCTGATCTGAGACCAGCTGATTTTGGAACCATCTCCAAGGATGAAGATTACACAGCCCCTCTGGGAAACCTGTTTCAGTGTCAGACCACCTCAAGGTGAAATAGGTTTTCCTGTCTCTAATCAGAATTTCCCATGTCCCAGCTTGTATCCGTTGCCTCTCCTCCTGTCATTATGCCCCTTTGAAAAGATTCTGGCTCCACCATCTCTATAACCTCTCAGTAGGTGGTTGGGGACAGTAGCAATATGCCTCTGCCTTTTGTTCAGGCTGAACCAGCCCAGTTCTCTCATCCTCCCTCCTTCCATCATGTGTGCCGTCCCTCTAACCGCCCTGGTGGCTCTCTGCTGGATGCACTCCAATATGCCAGTGTCTTTCTTGTACTAGGGAGCTCAAAGCTGGCTACAGCACCCCAGAAGTGGTCTCTCAAGTGCTGAGCAGAAGAGGAAACAGTTGGCGTTGCCTTGCTGGCCACGCTCATGATAATGCAGCCCAGGATGCTGTTCACGTTCAACTTTTTGCCTACCAGCACCCCCTTTTCTTCAGAGCTGTCTTCCAGCCAGTTGTCCTCTGGCCTGTACTGGTATCTGGGGTTATTCCTCCCCAGATACAGGGCTTTGCCTATGTACAGGACTCCAATACACACAGAGAGTGAATCTGCTGCTCTTAGCCCAGAGGTGCTGTTCCCCAAAGGCTAGCACTTTCACATATCCTTGTAGAACAGTTCACAAAGTACGTGAGCACTTTTAGTTAACAGACTGGTTAATAGTTGTAGCCAGTTTGTATAGTTATATTCCTTTTAACTTTTCATACAATTTTTTTTTTTCAGTTTTGACTTGGAAGATTTTATATGGAAGATTTTATCTTGGAAGATTTTAAGACAGGGCCTTAAATTAAGACTGGGCTGAACTTCCAGAATATCTCATCAGACTGTAGAAAAGATCTTACTATAATGGATGGGCATCTGTAGCTGTGTGAAGACAGAGCAGATGTCTTACAATTATCTTAAATTCAGTGTGCCTTTAACAACAGGCATGCCAAACAAGTGTGAGAGGTCAAATGAGAAAGTCACATAACCGTAGATGAAAGCTGTCATGACAGCGGTATTGATAGTATTTTTTAAGCTGGGGACATTTCTGTTTCACAAATGGCAAAGAAACAGAACAATGAAACCCATAAACCAAAAACCCATCAGACATACATGAATAGCTTTCAAGCAATTTCAATGTTTCAAAGGAGAACAAAGGCGCACAGGGTTTAGACAGTTCTCAAAGAATTGGGCTTTGCCTGAAATGTGTCAAAGCCCAGTTGAGCAAGCAGAGAGAGGGAAGGAATGGTGACATAGATTAGAAGATACCTGAAATCCCAAGGAGAGAGTTCCCAGAGGAAGTGGAAAAAGACGACTAGGATCGTACTAGCAGAGAAAGCCGTTGTCGCCTTTCATTCTTAAAAATAGCACAGACTAGGAGTCTCAGTAAGTGTGCCAGTCTTCGCAAAGCAAAAGTATTGAATACAAAGATGACTTTTTTTTCCAAGCAGATGAAACAATGGCAAAGCTCAAAGGTGGGGAAAAGCAGACAAAACTGAAAAGTAGGAAGAGAAGCTCAGACTTGAGGATGAGGACTCAGTGCCATTAGAACCTCTTTGCAGCATTGAATTGTGTGACCCGTCCAAGTATAACAGCCCTTTTTCCAAGCAGGATGGGAAAGAAAGCAAATAGAAATAATTCCAACTTTCCATAAAAGCTCATGCTATTTTGTCATGAAAGGGTGTGAACTAAGGCTATGGGATGGGTGGAGGCAGGGACTGACACTGTGTTCAGATTGAAGGGTCTGGGGAACTTCAAGATCTCTGTGGTATTACAGCAGTGTCACCAGCAAGAATGGGCTGCTGAACGGTGATTCTCAGAAAAAAAAGTATCTTTGAAGAGAGGTGACACGTTTTTTGTCTTTCTTCTCATTAAAACGTTTCTGATTTCACCAGGAGAAATCAAGTTATTTTACAGTAATGCTGAGTCTTTGATTTTCATAGCCAAACTCTTTGTTTTAGTTCCCTTACACATTAAATACCTGACCAAGTGGAACTGGGAAGAGACAGTGTGTGACAATTCTACATAAGAAAAATAAAACTCTTTTACAGTCATGCATTTAAGTAAGGCACGTGATGAAGCACTAAATGAAAAATTTGTTTTCTTTTTGTCTGCTAGATCTGGTAATATGAACCCTAGATAGCTTTTTATTACAATCAATCCACTATCTTTAGATTTCAACTTGGGGAGGGGGGGGGGGAAGAGGGAAAAACACCGGTTGTTTAGAAATATTTTTAATATGATCTAAAGTGAAAGCAGCAATCACAGTGAAATTAAATGTTTGAGTACAGAGATTTTTCTCTTTTCTGCACTTTTATTTAGAGAAAGAGAAGAAATGAAATGGAAATGGGAACACAGAATGAAAGATAATACAAAGCATAAAATGATCAGCAGAAAACCCAGCAAGAAATAAATTCTTATCCAACCAGAAATATTGTATACTCTTTACTGTAAAAATTAATAGATATTTGCATGGATTTCCAAAGTGCATGTGTGTGCATATAGTTGCCAATAAGTTTTTCCAAGACTGTGATTTCAAAGTTATGCTATTCTCAAGTCTCAGGAATTGTATAGGTCCATTGGGTCCATTGGACTAAAGAAGGGAGGAAGAAAGAGAAGGAAAAAGCACTTCAATGGGAAGTAAAAAGAAAAGTTGATTCTTTACTTAAATATCTTTTTCACTGCTTTCATGCTAGGTTAGATCTCCGTGGTTTGCAGCAAGGGAAACCATTTAAGCTCTGCTGTTATTATTTTCTCTATATGCAACTCACACTCAAGGATCACTGCAATATCAGTCTCTGACTTCACAAGATAGACCTCAAAATATAAAACCCCATCAGGTCAGTAGAAGATTTTTTTAAGTTACAGTATATGGCAAAGAAATAGTTCTAGATGAAAACTTTGCAAATTTAATTTTGTGAAGACTTTTTGTTATAGAAGGAAAATTCACTCAAACTGGCAAATACATCTTATCTTGGGTATTTTCAGGTTTGATACTTAAATCATGACATAGCTTTTAACAAAAAACACACAGAAACTAATAAAAGTTATGTTTTTAAGTTATGTAAAAAAAAATATCTGGTGATAGAAGATTAGAAGATAGAGATTGTGTTCTTAAAAGACTCAAAAATCTAAAGTCAAATTGTGGTGCCACTTTTAATTGTCTTTTCTCATTCCATATTGTCTAAAGCCACCCAGGAAAAGTACATGCTGCCCCAGTTGGAACAGGTTATCATGTAAGCAGCAGCATCTGCACTTGTTAGATGTATTTTATGGCTTTATTGAGATCTCTTGAGTATGTACAAAGTGTGAGGGAGAACAACTGATCATTCTGGAATATATCCTAATTAATTTTGAAACAAATATTCACTTCTCTTTCTTCCGTGCAAATACTCAATCAATATTTGATAGCTGTATTGGCAGCCTGGTATTTTTAGTGTCTTGGTTACATTACAGTAGTCTTGTCTCAGTCTGTCACCTTAAGCTTTTCAATTATTTTCAGAGTCTGAGATAAGCTTGACTAAAAGACTTAATCTTTTTGTCCATGTATTCATTAAAGATGACATCAAAATCAATCCTTCATTAAGATCTGTTGAACAAGGCCAATGCTGCTAGAGAAATGTAATGCTACATCTCTATCCAGTGTGAATCAAATGCTTAATGGGACTATCTTCTGATTGCTAATGTCTCCTTATTAGCAAATGTATGAAAGGAAAATTAATCTTAGTACACCCTTATCAGGCTAAACAAGCAGATCAGAAGAGGCATATTTATCTTTCTTACAAGAGTCAGAACAATCAAGAGAAAAAGCACAGAAATCACTTAAGGAAAATCCTAGAAATGCTATTGTGCATACAGATTATGAGAATGATGGGCAGATCTGAACTTCCTCAACGCTCATAGCTGTTCAGAAAAAACTTTTGCATCTGTTTCATATTAGCCTAAATGGAGACGAAGTGGAAAGCACATATTTAATATGAGCCTCTGAATCTCACAATAAAATACAAAAGTTTGGTTCAGATTATTTTAATTGAATTTACCTTTGAAAATGTGGGATGAACTGACTCTGCTGCTTATTCATTTTGTTATTCTACTGCTACCTCTGGACCAAAAATCTTCATTCTAAATTCATGGGTGCATCTTCTGGCACAGTGAAAGGCAAGGAGAGTTGGTTGCTGCATCTGCTTATTATCAGACAGAACTCCAACTACAATGTTTTTGCATTAATACTCAGGATGACATTTATCAGACAAATAACAATCATTCCACCTTTCCTTCATAGGCATCAGAAAAACACGGGGCAATCCTGCAACAGTAATCCTCCTGGACTTATGTCATCTACCTGGACTTATGCAAAGCTTTTGACACTGTCCCACATGACATCCTGGTCTCTAAATTGGAAAGTCATGGATTTGATGGATGGACAACTTGGTGGATCAGGAACTGGCTGGATGGCTGCACTCAAAGAGCTATGGCCAATGGCTCAATGTCCAAGTGGAAGCCAGTGACGAGTGGTGTTTCTCAGGGGTCGGTATTGGGACCAGAGCTGTTTAACATCTTTGTTGGAGACATGGACAGTGGGATAGAGTGCACCCTCAGCAAGTTTGCCAAAAACAACAAGCTGTGTGGCGCGATCGACATGCTGGAGGGAAGATATGCCATCCAGAGGGACCTGTGCAGGCTTGAGAAGTGGGCCCGTGTAAACCTCATGAAGTTCAATAAGGCCATGTGCAAGGTCCTGCACCTAGGTCATGCCAATCCCAGGCACAAATACAGTTTGGGCAGAGAATGGATTGAGAANCCTCTCCTATGAGGATAGGCTGAGAGAGCTGGGGTTGTTCAGCCCGGAGAAGAGAAGGCTCCGGGGAGACCTTATAGCGGCCTTCCAACATCTGAAGGGGGCCTACAGGAGGGATAGGGAGGGACCCTTTATCAGGGAGTGTAGCAATAGGATGAGGGGTAATGGTTTTAAACTGAAAGAGGGGAGATTTAGATTAGATACTAGAAAGAAATTCTTTACAGTGAGGGTGGTGAGACACTGGAACAGGTTGCCCAGGGAAGCTGTGGATGCCTCATCCCTGGAGGTGTTCACGGCCAGGTTGGATGGGGCTTTGAGCAACCTGGTCTAGTGGGAGGTGTCCCTGCCCATGGCAAGGGGGTTGGAACTCGATGATCTTTAGGGTCCATTCCAGCCCAAACCATTCCATGATTCTATGATTTATTTAAATGAGCACATCTTGAAATATTTGGCTGCAGCCCAGGTTTTGGAGAATTTTCAGATACAGGAAGACAGGGAAAAATCTTACATTTAACAGCAAAATTTTTACTGTGTGACTTTAAAAGGAGAGAAAGCATGAAAATCGAACAAAAGAAAACAAGAAAATCAAGAAATCAGGATTCATTAGTAAAGTTTTCTGTGTTGTTACAAACTATTATATAGGTGTTACTTCCTGTGTTCAGCTTATATTTCATATTTTAAGTTAAGTCCTGAAGTTATGCACACTTAAACATAGTTGGATACAACCTTTGAATACTTCTACTGAATTCAAGAACTCAATGTAATTCTGATTTCAGTGCCTCACCTCTTTCAGTTCTCATTTTTTCTAGCAGCATTTCAGCTCCTATTTTTAAGTGCCCTGGCATACGTTCATGAGGCCCATTTCGGCAGAAACCCACTAGGTACTCTTCAGCCATTCTCTAATATTTTAGTCAGAAGTGACACCCATCATTAGCTGTGCTAAACACCCTATCACAGGTCTTTTTTAGTGAAAATTGTGACACCCCCCGCCCCCAAAAGCACTCTTGGCTTTCCAGCCATTACAGCCATTACCTACCAATAGCTTTCCCTCTCTGTGAGACAGAGTCCAGTACTGTAGTGCTCCACTTGCTGCCAGTGTGCTCATGGAAGCATTTCTTGCAATATCTTGTTCACTGAACCTCATTTAGCATGAACATCATCAGCTTCATAACACAACTGTTTGCATCCACCAGGCCCAACTCTACTGCATGTGCTTTCCCTGAACGTTCCTCTTCAGCATTATTGTCTCAGTGAGGTGGAGGGTGTTTGTCCAAGTCCAGGCTTTTCAGATGGAGGAGCCTTGCTGCTCAGGGTAGTTTGGTTTTTCAGTTGTACCTATCACTGGAAAAATATTTCCATCTACTCCATCCTGGGGGCTGCTATTCAGGGCACTGTTCTTTGTGTGGCCTGCCCCAATCTGTGCTCTCTGACAGGTGTGAAAATTGGGAACACAACAGAGAAGAAAATTGGTAGTGTAGTCTCATCCCCAGTGAAAGAAAAAAAAAAAACAGCCCAAAGAAATAATTTAATTAACTCCTACTTAAATGAAAGCACAGAGAAACATCATCTTCTTGGTATGCCCTAAAAGTTCAAAATAATAGGAGTAACTGTTTTTAAAATGGCATTTGAGAGTGAATTCCAGGGAGAGAAAAAAATCTTTTTTAACACGTAGAAGTTGAACACTTTTGCTAATATTGACTGATATTGCGAAAGGAGAGACATGGATGGTCAAAAAAACTAGCCCTAAATGGATTTCTAGGTCAAGAGCAACATCCTAAATTCTATTTGCAAAGTCCCAGGTAGCCAAGGAAAACTGTGGAGCCCTGATGTCACCAAGACAATCACATAATGCCCCCTTATAAGGAGGATTCCATAGTTTGCATCAGCTCCTGTGATCCATGATTTTGAGGGACATGCTGAATGAGAACCATCTAGAGACTGTTTGTATACAAAAGTGTTGAAACCGCCTGGCTAGAAAAGGCAATTGTCCTGGTTACTATTGCTACCATCTGTATTTCGTAACCGCTGAAGGTCACCAACTGGGAACTGAACTCACAAGAAAAAAAAACCTCAAACAAATAACTTTGCAAAGAGGAAGATCTTACTTTTGTCGTGTCCTCTGGTTGCTAACTTGATTAGGCAGGACAGGCCTACTGGAGCAAATTTGTTCATATCCTAATCCAAGAGAACATTCACAGAAAGTCATTGTAAGAAGCAAGAGATTTAGGACAGGGATCATTCGCACCAGGCCCCAGGTTTCTCATTACTCTCATCAAGTCTTTCTGGTGGATGATTTGGGACTAAGAAAGAGCTGTCCTTCGGAAACACTCAACAAGGAAAATTTTGACCCCAGTGTTTCCCTTGCTGCAGCCACAGGCAAGATACTGCCATCTCACAGACGTTACTGCAAATTGGGTGTGCTTTTTACAACATCAACAGAAGCAGAAAGCACAGAGCCCGGGTCCTTTGGAAACTCTGCTATTGATTAGAGAAGTGCAGAACTTCACCATTAATCTCCATCTGCTTTTAAGTATGTCTCTAGCAATGAATCTACTGTGTCGTACCTGAAGTTTGAAAAGCTGTTGAGAATTCTGGTATATGATTTTCACAAACTCATTTGAAATTCAAATTACACTTGAATAATGGGTTGAGAAAAAAATGAATTATTTTGCAGTGCATTGTGTGGCAATAATTATGTGACAAATTTCAAGTTACAAAGTGTAAACATAGTTGCTTGAGAACTCTGAGGAAGTGCTCATATTTTGTAACAGGGAAAGTCATTTTTTTACCACTGACTTGGAAGCAGTTAATGGAACTTGTTCAAAATTTTCTGGGTAAAAATTGGATCTGAGCAGATACTAGACGCTAAAAGTGCATCTCTCATAAACTGGAAGTAGTTCTGAAACAGACTCTTTCACAACCTGCCCTCCAGCTTTCTCCAACCAGGTCAAATGTTAATTATTTTAAAACTGCGCAGTGGCACAGAAGGGTAGAGAGCGAGTGTGTGCACATGGCAGGAGCCTCTTATCTGAGATACTCGGACAGGAAGCCAAATCCTCAAATATTGTTGGTGTCCATTCCTGATTTTGGCACTAACCCCTTGCATGATCTTGAATAGTTCATTTAATCATAACATATCCATAACAAATGATATTAATTTAATCATAACAAATGACAAAACTTTTAAGGATTTATGGATTTTAAGGATTGATAGGTAAAGGCTTTTAATAATCCTTTGCAGGAAATTTTCAGCTGATGCATACACATCCAAACTGAAGTCTCACCAGGGATTTGGCAATGCCAGAGGAGATGCATGTGAAGGAAAGCAATGCTAAAGAAACAGTTCCGCAACTGGCCCACATTCTGTTATGCTGGATTATATCCTCATTCTTGAAAGCCAACTTTTTATTACAAAAGTACAACTTACAAGTGATGTCATTTTATTTCCTGAAAATTCCTTTCAAATTCCAAGAAAGAAAAAAAACTATTTGTGTAGGGAAAATGGATGTGGGAAAAAGGCTTTATTCTGGAGAGACAGGTTAAGCAACGGGAAAGAAAAAGAAAAGAATGATTTTCTTCTAGTTGTACTTAATTTCCCACAGAATACTTTGTAGACAAATGACTGGGGCCATAACCTTAATTGTTCAAAACTCTTAAGCAAATTAATCTGTGAATTTATTTAGAAGTACATCAGGTTCTCTCTTACAGTACTGGGCTCTGAAAGTTCACAATCGGTTTCACATGAGAAGCATGAGACTGATGCTGGCAGTCAGTTTATTTGCTTAGGTTGGGACAGGAGCAAGAAGAGAAACACTGCAAATGTTTACTCTGCATAAAATAATTTAAACACATCCATTAAGTCTGTGAGACTGGATCAAATCACAGAAGCCTGTAGCGTTGGTGAATTGGTAGTTATTCTCTGCAGAATTATGGGGAAACATTAATGACTAACATTATATTAATGCTGTTAATTTAATAATTTTTAAAAAATTAAAGGTCATTAGGAATTACTGCTTGTAACACCTAGAGGGAAATTAGATTTAAATTGTTTTGTGTGATTCATGCTTTTGTCATTAAAGTTCTCAATCTACTGTAAAATCTGTACAGGTATAAAAGCTGTGGGTGATCGTTTTAATACATCAGCAGAGCATCTCAGATAGTTAGGAATTTATACAGTAAAACCAATTTAGCATGCATTCCCTGAGAGACTGTGCTGCTCTCTGAGCCTGGGAAGTGCAGACAATTCATTAGGTGGCCCCACACCTGGGCAAGAAAGGAGCTTTACGCGCAAATCCATGTCATTCACTGTTTCAGATTTTAGAACTGTCAGATCCATTATGCTGAATTTTTCTGCTGTTAAAATGTCACTCTTAAAAATACTATTTTATGAAGATCACTTAATTCTGACCTTTGAAAGCTCCTCTCCCCTCCTGAGATTCTGGGGCTTTTTGTTTTTTCCTTTGGTGTAATTATGAGCAGAATTACATTTTAAAAAAAAACACAAACAAACAAAACACAGAAAGAACAAGACAGACAACATCCCCCCCCGCCACCTTTTGCCTTGGAGGAATAGAATGAATCAGAAGAGATACATTTCTCTATGGAGTTGGAAGGGTATGAAGGTTTGTTTTCTGATTTTGGAATTCAAAGAAGTGTACATGCTTTCTTTGCTCCAACAGTAAAAACAAGCAGAGGCATGCATCACTAGGTATGAGACTCAGTACTTGTAAGAAGTAGTAAATTCATTGTCTGCACCATCTTAAAACAGTTTGTGAATAGAGGTCAAATTCTCTAAACAATTCTGCTAGGAAAAGTGTCGAGGTTTAGAAACACCAAGCCCCCCTGACTGGGAAGAAAGCAGACTTGTCTTCATATTTTGCATTTTGTGTATAACCTCAACATGCGTCCCACCATTGCTCCTGTGACAGCAGTTTTATTTTACACTGCATGCTTGAGTAGGAACCTCTAGCATAGTGGATGGGACATTACATCCGCTCCATCCATATGTAATACCTTCATTTACAATATGAATTTGTTCGGTTTACATGTAATTCCCGCCTCCCCACCCCCAGTCCCATAGGATATGCCCTTTGGACAAAATACCCTAGATGATTAGCATTCTGGGATACTGTGTTCTTCTCTCACTTTATCAATGTTCATAAAGCTGCTTGGGTCATCTGAACCGTATTCTGGGCATAGATGAAGGCACATGTGGGGGCTTCAGAAGCAGTATTACAGAGCTGGAAAGAACCTAATTTAGTTTTCAGAGCTCAGTTGCAATTTGGTGGATCTGAAATTAATAAACACGTGGAAACTTGTGAGGGAATCAAGCTAGACTTTTATTAGCATGCTGTTACCTCCAAGAAGAGATCTGGGTTCCACAGAGGAGCGGTGGGCATTCTGCATTTGTGTCTTACTCAGTCCATTTAAAAAATCATGGGTTATAGGTAAAATTTGTACTCTTTTTTTCTGCTTGTCTTGCATTTTGAGCCACAAAGTAGCTAATTTTTAACTTGCTACAATAAATAAGCTTGCTGACTAATTTTGCTTTTAATGATCCCTTTAGGCCCTCAGAAACAGGCATTTGACCTGCTGAATCTCTGTGACTAGAGAAGGTAAATAACAGAGGCAAGTTTAAAGGGCTTGGTTGTGTAGGGCTTTCTGCTATATTGCAGTCCAAGTAAGTGGTCTGCAAGTTATTGTTGAGAATTAGAGAAAATCTTTTTCTCTGAAACCTAGGAATGGACTTTTCAGCAGGGTTTCTCTTTCCATTTTTGGTTCCCTTTTTCTCTTCATGTATTTTAAGACAGGCTCTTTTCCTTTCATTTTTTTCTTTCATTCCTTCCTCAGTCTCTGTGCTGTGTTTCATGGGTAGCAGAACTGCTTTATTACTCTTCTTTTGTTAAACGTGATGTGAACTGAATACTACTTGAATCTGAAATGACCTTTGAAGAATAACAAGCCAGCAGGTTTGAAATGGGCCTAAAAGCATCCTCCTGGATGTGATCCGGAGTTTTATTATCTGAATCCTAAATACTGCTTCTTTTGCAGTAGCACAAGCTACAGTGCTAGAACATCATAGAATGACGATGAGGTAAAAAGTAATTGGGCCTTTCTAATCTGATTGCATTATGATTATATACATAAAAATAAAATGTAAATATTCGCATTTAGAAAAAAAAAAAAAGAAGCAAGGCTATACAGTGCCTAAACTGCCTTTGGAAAACAACTGAAGAACTTCTCCGTGTTCCAAACAAACCAAATGTAGCTACTGCTAGCAATAAAATCAGATTGACATTTTTATATCTTAATCTGAGGCTACTTCCAGGGCCTTAGACCTGCTTGCAAAACAACAAAAAGTGGTAACAGGCTTTTGAAGCTTTTGAAGGTTTTATGAATGTTCATTTTAATAATACTAGAATGTCTTTGCAAAGGGTAAAAATAGTAATGAAAGTTCCATTCCCTTCTAGGTAGGTGCCTTGCCACACTCACAGTTCATACCTAGCCTCTGTATACTTCATCTCTATAGAGGTGGGCCAAGTGCCAACACCTCTGTATAGTGTCTGGCCAGTGCCTTTTTGCTGAGTAGTCTGGTGACTGGAGGCAGAGTTAACAGGCTGTGCAGGAGAAGGGATGCATCACCTTCCCCTGCTTTTAAGGATATTGGGGAAAATAAAGTAATTTCGTTTGGAGCTACAACTCCTTTTTTTCCACACCCTAAGGATTATTCCGTTTTTCAAGGGAAAAAAAAAACAAAAAACACCAACTTGAAGAAAAGTAAGCAGATTTATAAAGCTGCATGGTGACAGCGATCTTCCACTCCTCCTTCAGGGTCTACAAAAAGCTGGGACCAATTCCTCCTATAGAAACTCAAGGCATGTACCGGCCTCAGCTGAAACACTAAGAGAAATCAGGCATGTTTCCTTCTCATGAGAACATAATGAGAACATGAGAACACTCCCCAAAATGAGATAATTGTTCTGTCCATGTCCATTTGTGGAACAGTTGCATCTGATTTTCTTTCTAGAGGGAGAGGTGTTTTAAAGAGTTTAGCTAGACCACATAACCTTTTGCATGAAAATCCGTAGTTATCCCAGAAGAAAATAATGACATCCAGGTCAAGATACCTGTGTGTTAATCTATTGATGCAATAATATTCTTTTTGACATATTTACGGACCTCAAAAGTTTGACTATGAAACTACATTATTTGAAATTTTTAGTTTTGTAGCTGAATGTGGCCAATCTAGTATGGATTTATAATTTAATGTCTTCATCTTTAAGAGAAAGGGACTAAGACATCAATTAAC
>VXAK01010510.1:252-12462 GCA_013399435.1 Arenaria interpres | reverse complement strand
TCAGCTGATCTTGCAAAAAATTGACACAGCACAGCTAATAATCCGCCACAATTCAGAAACTATACTGGATTTAAAACGGCAGCTTTATTTTTCTGCCTTGCATTTAAGGCAGATTAAACAAATTGAAAAGGCAAGTCTATCAGGTCATTATTTGTGTGTTACAGCTGTCCAGTTAGAGTTGACAGATACTCTTTGCATGGCCTGTTGACTGATTAAGAGGCAGAGTAATTCTCTGAGACTCATAAATGGATGGTGGGGGGTGGGGAGAGGAAGACTGTGATAAAGAAAAAATCAAAAGCTGGTGGAGTAACTCACTAGAAATAGTTGCACTTCTACACAAGCCACAGATACAATCTTAAAAAAAAAACGCACAAAGGAAACTGGATGGACACATTACAGATTTGAAGTGGGAATCAGAACCAAGTATTTGTTACAGTTCCGCTTCAGAAAACTGGACTGAATCTTCTGCAAGGTGAAGAACAAGCAAAGCAGAATGAAAGGTGAGATACTGAAGCATTTGGATTAATAATGAAATTTTTCTGTTCTCTAAGCATTTCTTTGACAAGTCATGTTTATTTTAACTCTGCATTGGAAGCTGTGTCGCAGTTTCTGAAGCCAACTGTTGCAGAACAATGTAATGAACTGAGAGTATTGCTTATCATGCTATCAGAAATGCTGAGTTCCTTCAAGTGAATTCTACAATGTAGAATTCATTCATTGCAGAAGATTATGTATCATTTTAATTCATTCTAATACAAATACAACTTCATTTTTGAGGAAAATTGAGTGGATTGTGACTTAAAGTGTAGTCTCAAAATAAAACTTTCATTTATACATTTGTGTTATTCAGTGTTATAATCATACACTGTTATTCCTTTAATATGGTATTCCCTGTTTCTAATTAATGTTTGCTCTCTATAAGTCAATAAGCAGTATCTTCTTTAATTTCCAAAGATTTTAAGTAGTAAGAAACTAAAATGTTTTCATTTTGAAATAGTAAATAGTAAAAATTATTTGAGGTATCTCAGAAACAATGTTACAAAAGGATTCATCATCCTGACTTTCTTGTCAAAGAAAATCTGATTATTCAACATCATATTTTTTCTTAATGTTTCTTGATGTGCATACAAACATAGCTTTAAGTGGCACCTTGCTTTCAAAGTAAGATCATTAGCAAGATATGAAAGTCAAAAACTATTATTTTTTTCAGTTAAAACTGACCTGAACATCAGGGACCAGATGATAATTATAAATACCAAATATTGCTAAGTACCCCTGTCACCTCATTTATCTTTGTAACAGCTTCTTGACAAATGTTTACTGATTGTGTAGAAACCTCTATCTATGGCAAGTACAGCTGGCATTCAGATAAAGTAATTAAAGCAATAAATATAAACATCGTTATTTTAAAGGACAAACAGAATCTGGATTGCTGAAAAAGTTCTGTTAACTGTTTTTCTACCTTTGAAGCTTGACAGCACATTAACTTAATTCTTTTTAGGTAGTACAATTAGTAAAAACACAGAAAAATGAAATTTCTACTTGCAGTTCTGGCACAAGATGGCTCAAAGTTGTCACTACCACAGGAAGGGAAACATTCCAATTTAATAATTTTAGAAACTCTGTTGCATTCCTTTCAAACATCACTGCTCTGCTGATGGCAAATCCTCCTGAAATCTATTTGTACTTAAGATAAAGGAAGTACTTCCTTTTAAGACCAGCAAAGCACTAACTTCATTCTGCATTATAAAATACTTCAATACTATCTGCATTCTACTAATGTGTTGTAAAATAAATGAACTCTCTTATACTATCTACATTAATGTTTATTATGGAGCCGTATATGCTTTGCCCTTGTTAATGACCTGTATATTGGCAAAAGGGAAACATTTTAAACTAATTTTAAATCTTCTTTCACTTGTGATACAGGCTACTGGCTTTTGGTTTTAAGTGTCATCTTGTTATCATATGCAGTTTGTGGATGTCCTGACAAATGCCTATGCTATACAACTTCCAAGACTGCAGACTGCAAAAATAGAGGATTTACTGAAATTCCTGCCCATTTACCACCTGAAATTCAGATACTACAGTTGCAGAATAACCGTATTTGGAGAATCAACCAAAATTCATTCACTGGAACACCATTGCTCAAAATCTTAGATTTGTCTAATAATTCTCTCTCAAGTTTGGCACCAGGCGCTTTCCAAAAATTACGGTATCTACAGGTTCTAAACCTAACCAGGAATTTGATTCATTATATAGAAAACAAGACTTTCAGTTTCCTCCCACACCTAAAGGAACTGGACTTGTCATTCAACAGCATTATACGCTTGCCTGAGAGTTTTGGAAACAGCACAGGGAATATAACATTGCTGTCTGTGAAGCATAACAAACTTCAGAAAATGGAAAGAGTTCTTCTGGAGTCACTTCCAAATCTGAAAGTGGTTCTTTTCAAAGATAATCCGTGGCAATGTAATTGCAACGTCTTTGGCCTGAAGCTGTGGCTGGAGAGCTTTTTATACAGAGGTAAGGATTTCTTCTCTTTACATAGAATGCACATGAGAACACCTAACCAGCATCTAACTGGTCTTCACTACTGTGGCTTAACAATTTACTCCACACCTGAGATCAGTCCCTCAAATGAGCACAGTAAAATATATTCTTATGCATAGGTCAGAATATTGGTGCTTTCATAAATACACGTAGCCAGCTAGAATCACGGAGGAACTTTACATCAGCACAAAGTGAAAGAGAGAAAGTACACGCACACCATCACATAGTATGTACAGATACGTTCTGGAAATACGTACGTGTAGTGTTTGTATGCAAATATATCCATCTTTCTCTACATAACAAATATACTTGTGCACATATGCTCCCTTTAATTCTATCAATATATTTTTGCTAGAAACCAACTTACTCTTTAAAAGCTTTTTACCTGGTGCATGAGGGTTAACATCAAGACAGATCCGAACATTGACTTAACTTTAGAGAACCCAAGATTCTAATTCCTCTATAAATTATCACTTAGTAGCTCTTTAATATTTAAAGAATACTTTACTTAAAAATGTATGATACACCTTGGACAAGCTTACTGTTGTCTACTATTGCTTCCTAATTTGTTGTTTACCAGAAGAGGTACTAAAGGTATTGACAATTTCCTGACAGACGTGTGTAGCGCCATCACATGGGAAAAAGTGAATTTTATAAATAAAAATAGCCTCATCTTTTGGTCACACCTGCTTTTAAATATATTCATGAATTATGCTGTAGGAAAAAAGAATATGATTTATTTCTAAAGGAATTAAGTATGAAGATAAATTAATTTTTTTCTCCCAGGAGGTATGTTCAGACTCTGAGAACTCAGAACATCTGGGCAATTTGCTTTTCTCTAAATCAGGCTTTGATGATTGCTTGTGATCAAACTACTAATTACCTGTCTATATATGGAAGTGACATGGAACATGCCGCAACTGCCTATGCAAAGATGGTCCGTGTTGTCTGTGATTGAATGAATTGCCATTTCCAGGCATCAGAACTCTACAGGTCAGCTGCAAAACTACTTGCTCTGCAGGGACACTATTAATACAGGAATGGTGTCTGAGTAAGGAAAAGCCACTGCCAGAAGCAACCTTTTTGAAAAAACAAAAGCCTGAACTCCTTGCAGGGTTAAAATCTTAATATTTTGGACTGGTAAAATATTACATTATCCCAGGGCTTTAGTTGTATTAAGCTGGAACCATTCCCTACAACAGATTTCAGCAGGGGTTCTGACTTCTCTGTGCAGAAGAATGTAATGATCCAAGATAAACATATCAGATTATCTTGGCTACTCTGCCAGCAGCAAAAGCATTATAGTTTATTTCAAAAACCAACATTGTTTAGAAACTCAGTGATGCCCTTCCATCTTTCTGAACATTGCACAGATTACCTAAGTGAAGTGATATGGAAATGACAAATTTAGCAGCAAGTTTTAAAGGAAGCCCAAAACTATGTTCTCATCTATGTTTCTATTTCCGTAAAATGAAGAAAAATTAGTTACACTGCACATTAATCTTTACCATTACTTATGTTATGTACTTGCAATAAAAGAGTACTGCGGCCCCACTGATATTTCTTGCATGTCCTAACAAAACATTGCTAGAGATGAAACATTGTCTGAATTTAAAAGTATTGACTGTTGTGTCAAATATAACTCTAAGATTTCAGTATTTTTAGCCGAATCCAGCTCAGGCAATTGACATTTGATGCATACTCATAAATAATTACAGAAAATGCTTCATTTCAGGTGGGACTCCAGTCTTCTATTCCAAGTACACATATTTGAGTTACTTAAAACCATAAAGGATCACAGTTGCAGGATTCTATCTATATTCACATCCAAACTAACACATTGGAGGTGTCTGGAAACATGCTTTGGGTTTGGCTGTTGAAGACCAACAGACAAGCCGCTATGCTCGTATCTGTCTTGGAATATCATCAGTACTTGTGGAGTAGTCTCCAGAGATGCCAGTTTGAATCCATCTGTATTCACTACTTTCTTAGACAAAGTCTTTTCAGGATGAAAATTTCTATGCACAGCTTTAGCTAAAAGGTGGGTTGTTTTGGACAGAGAAGAGGAAGAAAATTCAGCTGATTTGACTAGTTAATTTTTTGAAACACGTAAACATTGATTTTGGCCTTGTTGACTCCTTGACACACTACACCCCTAAAGCCATAGTGTGTGGACTCATTAGAAACCTGAAGGCTTTGCTTGGTGTGTGCTCCTCTACACACTGAGGAACAACTGCGTGATTTACCAGGACTGAGGCTTCCTACTTCACTTCCCATTAAACTAAAAAAATCCTTTGGTAGAGAGCAGAAGCTGGCTCTCAGCAATCATGAAATTTACCATTTGAGCAGGGTAATAGATTGATGAATCTTAATTTCTTTAGATCTCTCTATATTTTCTTACCTTAAGCCTTGCTTCAAAAAATTGCTCACACATACACACAACTTACTGAACTTCCTCTTTGCTTCATTACATTTAGCATATGATGTCGGAACAATGCCCATTTCGTGGAATATTTGAATCAAGTGGGAAATCTTTACTTAGTATATTCTTTCAATTTCAAACTCTCTATAAAAAGTAATAATATGAATTTGAATGGAATGAATTAGCTGTTGACAACATCTTTGTATTCATATATGACATTTCTTATTTTATACTACTGTTGTTTTTTACATCCATAAAAGCATAGATAATTTAATTCCCAATTAATTAATTCCTTATTGCAAAAACTCTTTTATATGAGTGTTAAAGTGTAGTAATTTCACCACTGATCTAACTGGAAAAAAATCTTAAAGATATAGTTATAAATCTTCAAAAATATAAAGTAAAAGCTATCGATAAATTTACTTCAGGTTTCTGTTAATTTTTCATTAAGATAATTCATAAACCACCAAATCTTTAGACCATAATTTTTTTTTTTAATGGTTTTTTTTTTTTTTTTTTTATTCAGGAGGAATAAGTGATGGCATTATCTGCTCAACGCCAGGGATTCGGAAGGGAAAGGACCTCCTCAAAGTCCCCTATGAGCTGTTTGGAGCATGTCCTCTTCGGACAGCTCACGTTCACCTGGCCAGCATTCACCACCACAGCTTTGAGCACAGAAGTTCTCCGAAGCATGCTCATCACAGTGAGCACGGGGAATACGGCCGTTCAAACTGCGAACCCAAACCAAAGCCAAGGCCTGTCAGTCTGCGTCATGCAATTGCCACTGTAGTAATAACTGGAGTTATCTGTGGAATTGTGTGTCTAATGATGTTGGCAGCTGCCGTTTATGGTTGTGCCTATGCTGCAATTACTGCTAAATACCACAGAGAACATTTGGCCCCGGTCAAACAGCATGGGACTCCTGACGAAAAAGAGCCATTTGATGGCTCCTTGGCTTGAGTTACTTTTGTCTTTGGTTTCTTGAAAATAAAGCTCCCACTTCAGTTAAAAAGCCAGGAATCTAAACAGGATTGATTTAATAGAAATTACTGCCCTTTTTATTTTTTTTTTGCCTTTTCACAGTTTTTAAATGTAAATATATATATTCTTTGCAATATATATTAAGAATTTATGTAGAATAATATAAGTTTGTTTATATTTTCTGCATGTATATTCTGAAGCCACTATTTAAAGCTGAGTGTTTAGGATAATGAAATCTTGATGTAGCCACTTTAAAGTATTCCATTCTCCATTACTAGCTTTTGATTAAGTATTATTACTATTTAGGAGTTATGGTGCAGCAGTTATGGTGTTAGCAGTAGCTAACATGAGTGAGCTTTCTGCAGAGAAAAATACGAAATACCTACAAATGACTGACTATATTTTAATATATTAAAATACCTGGTATGTATCCAGAAATACAATTTACAATCAGTTTTAGAACCAGCCAGTCTATAGCCTATAGTCACTGCCACTGATAACTTAAACATGTTAATATTTCCAGATACAATTTTTTTCACCTTCCAGTCTGCCCTAGAAGACAACAATTAAACATTACGTCCGATATCTAACTTAGAAAATAGGAAGTACCTTGTTAACTATCACATTTCATTTTTAAATCACTTAGTAGGGAAGAAAGAAGAGTGGTGAGGAAATGCTGAAGAAAAAAGAAATGCTACACTGTTCAAATAGAAGCGCTGAAAAGAGTGCATATAGCATATATGGAGACACTACGCCTATCCTGCTGCCATACATGATTGCTACAGACATTTCTGAAGCCTCTTATTCCCAAATCAACACACAAGTGTTCCATTTTGCAAATATCATGACTGCAGATGCAGCTGCCATCACAGTGCTGCCCTTCAGCATGCAGGATAACACAGTTGCATGTTTACACGTTCTCTCTCACAGAGAAAACTTTCAGCTGAATTCATTCAAGGGTCCACCCTACCTTCCGGCAGCACAGTTTTGCCATCAGAGTAAATCAGAGCCAAACCCATTTGAATAATATAAGCTTAGAAGAGAAAGAATATTTTAAGTGTGCAGAAGTATTTTTTAAATAATTATTAGAAATTATTTTAAAGCATCCAGCAGAGATCAGTAATTCCATCTACCTTTCCAAGACTAGATGAAATACAAGTAGGCTGTTTATGACAGTTGTTTATTGTGTTTTCTAAATCTCTCCAGTGACAGGGTTAAAGACCTGCCTAGATAGCTAATGCAGAAATCAACTAGTCTAAGAGCTTTTCTTAGCATCTATCCTAAATGTTTGGTGAAAATCTCACCAGTTTATTCCATTAGGCAGAAGACTTGAGGACAATGGCTAAGTAACTGTAAAACAGGCAAAAGAAAACTGTATTGCGGCATTCAGAGAACTCCACTCTCCTCCCAACAGATGGATTCCAAGATGAAGTTCTGTAGCTATTCTAACAGCAGCCTCAACTGAGTACTTGGTTATGTGGCAGGAGTCATGTAACCCTTGCTCTTATCTACTTAGTAATAATTGCAACCTAAATATTAAAGCTCATTCCTGCATCTGGTTTACTTTCAGGTCCAGAGAAAATTAAGCATCTCGGTCTTAATCTAAATCTAGCAGACATCAAAAATAATTAATTACTGTCTGTCTTTTTTTTTTAAACTGCTAAGTGCTTCATATTATGATTGGGCTCTCTTCATTCTTCTCTGTCCTAAACTAAATAAATCAAGCTGTTTCAAATTTTCCTATAAGGCCACAATTCTCCAAGCTTTTATTTTCCTGCATTCTCTGGAACTTTTTCAGTTCTTCTAGATTTTGGTTAAAATGTGGTACCCTAGATTGTGCATATTACTTCAGCTGAGATATCATCAGCACAGAATTTTCAGAGTATTTATATTCAGGCTCTTTAAATCTGATTTCTTGATGATGTATCTCAGAAGTTTGCTTTTTTTCCTTTTAAATAATCAGTAGAGCTTAATTAATAATCTATTTTCAGAGCTCAGTCATTTGAGTGTGTATATCTACATTTTCTACACTTTTATCCTTTTATTGCAATAAAATTTTACAAAGCAAAACATAGTTATTCAGACAGAGAATACTGAAGTAATACAGGATCTTATTGCCCATGGACCAAAAAATTAGTCCAGAGCCACACCAAATCAGGGCTGTTCTGCAGTGACAACCTAAAATTACCACACTTGCAGTGAAACTGCAGATCCCAAGATGAAAGCTAATAAACCTCTGACCTCCAGAGAGATTTCACCCACAGTCTTTCTAGGACGCTCAGATACAGCCATGCAGCTTCCATCACAGAGACGTTCACACTTCTGATAACTTCAAGCAAAGGAAAACCAAGAACTGACTTGATATTTCCTACTCAAGAATAAACAGAACATCTTCCTAGTCCTTAAAAAACAGTCCTATCAAAAACCTTCCAGGCTTTCCTTATCATCAGATGGTTTAAAAAAAAAAAAATTAAAAATGAGGAAAAAAGTGAAGAAGAGGCAACGAAGGGCACAACAACATTTAAAGAATCCCTTTCCAAGTCACATTTAAGACACTTTGGGGATTTTTCAGGCACACATAAGGCTGTAAATTGATATGGAGTCCTGCCAGAAAGTAAAGTATATCATATTTCCGTTAGTTCACTCTGCTATGGGAGTAGAGCAAGCCAATCCATGCAAAATCTGATTTATACTTTCTAACTTGCTGTTTGCTAAAGAAAGGAAAAAAAAAAAAAAAGGAAAAAAGAAAAAAATCCTGACAAAAATCCCAGAGAAATTTTTCATTTAAGTTTTATAAGACTATACGTAATATTTAAAAATGTGTTTGCAATTAACAAATTTGAGTTCTTTATGATGATAAGCTAATAGCAGACATCCAACAGAGAAAAGTATTGATTCAGTTGCTTAAATTAATAAACACAAAATTATTTATTTTCCAGTAGTGGAAACAGAAAAATAGAGATAAAGGGCACAATTTATTGTCCATACCAATTATTGACTGCAACAACTGGAAGACTGGATATAGGGATTCCCCACAGAACTGCCCTTAATTTGCAAAGCTTAGCAATGGACATCTGCCGCTGAAATAAGTTGTCTGCACAGATTTATTTTTCAGATAAAGGTTCCTGAGAAAGCTCTGTTATTTTTCCAGCAACCTCGTGAGAGGTATTACAGTGAGCACAGTATTTTTTTCTAATCTCTGTGAAAAACACTCTTCCCCCCAAAGTCAACAAAATATCAGGACACACTACTCTGCAAGGTATTTACAAAGGCAGAGAAAATGCACATATTGTTCTATCCATGTCTTTCAGATAGAGGCTCACCACACTACTTTGTTTTTTCTGAAAAAGATGTTTTCTAAAATTTCAATTTTGAACAGAGATTAAAAACATTATGCCAATGTTCTTTACAGGCAATTTTTTTAGTATCTATGTGGAAAGAAACAAAGCTTAAACTGAAACATACTTGCATGACATATGTGTCTTTCCATCCAGAGCTCGCAAAAAGTCAATCAAAATTCAGCTTCATTATTCCCTAGTAATACAATGTCCAAATAAATTCAGGATCCCTCTTTCTTGAATATCAAAGTAGAACATTTAGTGACATTATACATAGCTTATCTATCATTAACAACATTAACAAAAAAATACCGACTGTTGCCTACTAATAACCATCTGTCTTTGCTGGTCAAAAGACAAAGACACACAGGCTTTAGTTAAGCATCCAGAAAGTATGCCTACTTTAACAACTTTGATCTTTGAACTTGGCTGAGAGTGGCATAGCAATACTAATCATATGATAGTCTTGGTACTTCCTGGGTTTATATTACCTGAAATGTGACTGTGTGCTCCCCAGATGAGACACGCAGCAACATCAATCAT
This sequence comes from Arenaria interpres, assembly GCA_013399435.1. Classification (NCBI taxonomy): domain Eukaryota; kingdom Metazoa; phylum Chordata; class Aves; order Charadriiformes; family Scolopacidae; genus Arenaria; species Arenaria interpres. The sequence goes on along the minus strand of VXAK01010510.1, from coordinate 2,625 downwards.
CTGGATGTCGCAGCTAAGCCACAACAGGGGACAAGGAGTAGGAATCAGAAATTCATAATAAACAAACCAACCACTACATACTTCGTAACGACCTCCAATAAAAGCTGTGGTTGCTCTCTCTCACTGATTACAGAGAGACACCCAATGTTTTAGGGCTATGTACACTATGCACTGAACTTTTTGCATAAGGCTGCCATCCTCATTTCAAGACACAACCCACATGATAAACACCAGTACTTAAACAGGTATTAATGTATTCATATACTATGTGATTGCAGCTTCCTACTTGCACAGCATTAATTGATTTTTTCAAAAGGATCTGACAGCTTACCTGCTGCCTGGCTCTGAAATCAGAGATCTATTTTGCTAGCAGCAGAATTATTCAGCAAAAAGCCTCTAGAAACTGACTGCTATTAGATCACAAGGACATATCTCATACCCAAATTACGTAGTACTAAAATCCAAACAACCAAACCAAAAAATCCCAATAGCAAAGTGCTGTTGAAGAAAACAGCAGAATGCTCTATGCAATTTACTACACATTAATACTATACACGTTGGGATACTGTTCTCATTCAACCACCAGATTCTCTGAGAACAAGTGCTGAGGAAAGCCCAAGAATTAGATAAATAGGGGTTCAATTCTGAAGCAGAGAACTATCTTTAAAAGCCTTGCTATTCGATTATTTCACACATAAATTCTATATGGTAAAATGAATTGAGAACAAATACAAATGATTACAAATGTGTGAATGGTTGGGAATATGCCATCTAGCTTCAGATTCCCTGGTCAGTCAATGGAGGGAGGCAGGACTGTACCACATGCTCTGAAGCATCCTGTGGAGGAGGTCACTCCTCTCCACACATTACCTACAAACCGTATTTCCCAAGTCATGGCTCCTAAACTTAGTCTGCAAGTTGTTTAATGTTAGAAATGTGTAAAAATACACATTTCGATTTTCCAGAAACTGAAAATATTAGTCTATATTCTAATATTAGATTTATGAATACAAAGATAATATTCAAAATGAACAAGAAACTCTGGAAAAACATAAACTAGTGGTTTTCCACCAAAGCATGAAAAGCATTTTGAGGGATTTACTAAATGCTACTGCTGAATATAATTGTATGTGGCTTATAGTGTGGAGTTAAGATTAAGTAAATCACTGTCTTGCCTGACAAGGAAAACATCTATTTTAGAACGCTTCAAAAATTTGGTTGGTGTGTCATTATGATGACATATTCATTTTCCCTTAGGCCTTCATACTAAAATGCAATTTTATAGATGGTATCATAAATTTTAAGGACTGTGTATGACAGTGACATTTGCTTGAATGTTTTTAATAATATAGTAATACCAAAGTAATACATGTGATAAAAAAGGAAAAAAAAAGTATAAGCAGTACAGAGCACATGTATTTACTATGTGTCCTACGGTAACAATAGCAGATTTAACTATTTGTGAAACAGTTACTATATCTGCTACTCTTAGAAATATCACTAGTTCAAGCTACTTTTGATTAAATTATTGGGAGTCATTTTTTCAAAGCATGTTCTGGGATCTCGTTCAAAGAGAGATGTGCTTGCAATCTCCATTTGAATTCATTCAGAAAAACTGTGAATGAAGTGTTGAGGTCACGTATATACATTAATATACTTTAACACACACAAAAAAGAAAAATGGGGATGAAGAATAATTTTTTTTTATTATAAGGGCATTTATTTCATATACAATGTACGCATTTTCCTCCATGAAATTATAAAAGATTCTTCCTTACATAGAACCTATAACACCAGAAGTACTGGTTCCTGGAAAACTGATATATTCACAAATTTTCCTTTCAAATTGCTGTTCTGTAGAGGCTGATTCAAACAGGAAGATTAAAAAACTAAAGTGTGACCAGCCTCAATAAGACAGATTTGTATTTTAAAAGTAATATGAGATTTTGGACCTTCCCTGCTTTCAATGCACAGTTTGAAAAATCCTAAACAGCAGGATCATCAGGGTCACTTTACTCTGGCCAGAATAGAAGCATTCAAAATTGTATGATTAATAAAATCTTTACCATATCTTCTTTAGCTTATGGATGAGAAACAAAAAGGAGAACCTAAATCTTCAGATCTTCAAAATCTTCAAATTCAAAGTAACTGAGGGCTTTTAGCATCTTAACTAGGAATATTTAACATGGAATAACTGAATTTATTATTATACTAATGTTTGTTCTTAAAATTACGTACAAAGGAGAACTATGAATTTGATAGATGAGGACACTTGTTAAAAATCTCTCTCTAACGAGGGTTTGGGAAAAAAAGCCTTGAACTCATATACAGACTGGTTATAAGAATAAAGGATCAGCTTTGAAAAGTTAAATA
>VXAK01010503.1:0-20541 GCA_013399435.1 Arenaria interpres | reverse complement strand
TTTTCTTTTCTTTTCTTTTCTTTTCTTTTCTTTTCTTTTCTTTTCTTTTCTTTTCTTTTCTTTTCTTCTTTTCCTTTTCTTTTCTTTTTTCTTTTCTTTTCTCCTAGGGCTTGAACAAGAGAGAATCCACCACAAATAATTCTGTTGCCTGATTATGCAGTGACTATGCTTCCTGGTATTTCACTCTTTACATCCATTTGCTTGCTTTATTTTCCCAGTTCTTTGTGATTCACTGTCTTTTCTGTAGCACAGCTGACAGCAGACTAGTGAAAACTACTGCCTGACCTGCTAACTAGCACACGTTTCTTTAGGTTGGGATTTGCTGTCAGTTTGGTCTGTTCATTTATCCTTGAGACATGCTTCTCTTACACAATCCCTTCTTCTCAGTAGATGCAATTTCTTTGGAGCTCAGTTAACAAGGGACGGACAGATGCCTTTTTCTTACGAACTGGGGATAATCCCCTTTCCCTCTGGACAGTAGGTGTAGTCTCTTGTTCAGAACCATTGTGACAAAGACTGCAGCAGAATAATCTGGGCAGACGAGAAGTGCTCAGGTGCTTAACTTTGCTCTTCTATCTGCATCATGAGTTGCTAATGAACGGGAGGACAAACCATAAGTCAGAGAACACAGGGATAATATGGGATTCCTTTTTTTTTCCTGCTGAAAAATTACTTTCTCTGTAACACTAGAAATCTCAGATACAATGTTATGACTCTACTTCCATAAAGAAAACTAGGAGAAATCACAAATAAAAGAGGCATGAAAATTATTTTTGATGTGTGATGTATGTCACACCCTATAAAATGAAAGGCAGGAGAGAGATGATCAGTTTGATATCACATTTAATACCAAACGTGATAAAACTATTAGCCATGAGAAAAAAGGAAGCTGCATGTAGATCTGCAGATTTCTTTTCATACCTGCAAATGTTTTCTCCTCTCAAAAAAAAAAACACTGAAAGTTTATAGTTAGACCCAATGCAGAAGGAAATAAGCAAAAGGATTTCCATCTAGTTTAATAAGAAATCATGTTTGTAGATAATTTTTTTAAATTTTTCCTGAAGGGTAGGTAATATAGTCAGCCACTATAGCTATCACTTATTGTATGTGTTAGAAAGAGATGCAGAAATCATGGCTAAAAAGCAGCTGTGAAGATATAGCCTGTGCACAGGTTTGTACAAATCATTCAATAAAAGGTTTAATTGAATGTCAACCATGTTTCCATGTACTGAAATTCAGGCTTTCAGCTGTGCTTGAAAAGTTTCAGTCCATTTTGAAGCAGCTGGTACACTCACAGATGGTTTCTGAAGCAGCTGCTAAAGAATCATGAAATGAATGCTAATAACTGCCTCAGAAAGATCCAGTTCTTCCCAAAGCTTCTCCCAGGAGCTTCATAGACATTCTTAGCTTGAAGGTGGCTCCTCATTCTCATTGTGTCCCTGGGTCTACTGCCATACTACTGCACCCTGCTTCTCAGGTGGGTCATTGCTGGTCTAGAAAAACAATCCTCATCCAGAAATAGTCCAGTCAGAATGATCTTGGCAAGCTTCCTGATGATAGTGTCATCATCTTGGTTTTTCTTTTTTGATTTTCTTCCTTTCCCCCCACCCACCACCCCTAGGGAAAAAAAGCATAAAACTTAAAAGCTCCTTCCTAAAAAACTGTAATTTAAAAAAACCCTGGAAATCGTAGGAGTTGAGAACTATATAACTAGAGAGTTTAGATTCATAATATTGATGAATCTCTGCATATGGAATTTTATTTTAAATTTATGTGAGAAAAGTGTGTGCAAGTGTGTATGTTTGCAGAGAAAATAATCCCCAAAACAGGTTGCAGAGGACAGAGTATCTTTGTCTAGATTTTTTTCTTATTTTATTTAATGCCATTGGAAGACGTGTTTTATTGGTGATCTTTTACATCAACAAAGCTTTATGGTTATATAAGAAGAGCAATATAAATTATTATAAGATTGCACAAGAAAATTTTGAATGGTGGACTCTGAACTTGTCAGATATTGTCAAGCTCTCAGGCTAAATATCTGTTTGACAGGTTATCCATCAAATTAGATTATATACGGAGGAGGGTTGAATGGAAGCCCTTCAAGATACCCCAACTGATTTTTTTCAATTCATAAAATGATGCTAAATAAAAAAGAAATTCCAGACTAATTTTTTTAGTAAATAGTATCCTTTTTATTTCCAATACGCTTTGAAAATAATAAACTTAGTATTCATATGAAAATAGTCTTCCTTCTGTATTTTTTAATACTGTGAAACTGCATGGGAAAATACATTGGACATTAGAGACATTAGACTGGATAACCAAATTTGAAAATTTTTAAGAAAAATTGAAATAGAGAACTTTAAATGAAAGAGAAGATACTAATCAATGTCTAAAATCAGGCAACATTTTTTTTCCTGAAGACTTTCAGTGAAATTTAAGGGCATACATTCATGCAAAAAAGAATCATAAGAAAAGAATAAAATTATATTTTTCTTATTTTCTCACTTTGCTGAAAGAATTGCAGTAACAGTTTACCAGGACTCAATATGTATAAACTGTTATTGGATTAGTTAATGATAAAAAGATTTATGAAAGTATATATCAGGGCATCTGAAAATGTTAGCCAGAACTTCCCTGTGATTAGTTCCATCTGTAATGATCCATGCTGGGTATTTCTGTGCCTTGCTCTGGGGACCAGTCACTGACCAGAGCCAAAGGCAAGATTCTGGATGTCCTGGGGTCTGACTGGCATGTGCCAAAATGACAATTTATGGGCTCTGAACACTGATAAGCAGCTCTGAAGACCATGACTGTGTAGAAAAAAAGAGGATGGCTAGAATATAGGTACTTAAAATACAATCCAGTGTGCAGAACTGATATGCACAGCATCTAAGCATAATATTCTCATTTAATCCTGCTACTGGCTAAAAGGAGTGGCTCATTCAAGTGTATTTGAGAAATGCATTTAGAAAAAAATTGAGAACAGTGGAGTACATGAAGCCCAGCTACATAGTGAACAGGTTTAGAAGGTTCCCATAAAATATTAACTCTCGCATCCAACAGTTCACCCTCACATGACACGTAATCAGCACACTGTTCTCTCTTTCAGAAGCTAATCCCCTCACCTTTCTAGACCATGCTTAATAACTCATCCTCTTCAGTAGTCTGCTGCTGACTCTGTTCTTTTTTCACTGCAGATTTTCACACCCCTGCAAACTGACCTGCTAAAAAAGCTTCTTCCAGTAGGAGAAGTCTTTCTGTGGGTCCTACTATCATATATGTAATAATGCAATTTTCACTCTATTTTGTAAAGATCTGTCTCTTGGCCAAATACATTCCTGGTCTAACTAGCTTTCACTTTCTGGGTCATCCTTGAAAAAATATTTAACATATATTTATGTGCTAAAATGACTTAATTATTCTGCATAAAGGAACCATATTGACAGAGGTGAAGAGGTTGCAGTAGGTAACTACACACTCTTTTGAACACTGTTAACGTGAGAGTCTCTTTGTATTTGCAACATTAGTCAATCCAAAAAGTTTAGTTAAAGGCTGGTGAACCCCAATTAAAAATAGATAAATAAAGCCTCTGGGGCAGATTTTTCAGCCACAGCTTTTACTTAGAGGATGCCAATTCCCAAAGGGTGACCTTAATCACCTGACAGTGATGTACTGTATCATGTTCAGTTATTTACTTATCTGTTTCTGAAACTGATGGATCAGATACAGGACCCTGTTTATCATGTTCAACTCCTTGTCTGTTTGATTCAGTAAGTGTTTTATCAGATTTAACATGCTATATATTTATCAGGTGATATGTGTGTTTAATGTGCAATGCAATAGATAATGATAGTGCTGTGAGGGCAACGAATCTGTCAGTGTTCCCATTATAAACCCCATTTGCCAGGGTTTATCACCAAGCCACAGCTCACTGGTTGTCATCTCAAACACATTTTTAAAAAGAAAATCATATTTGTATTGGTTTGACTATTTTGTATTGAGGGAGCTGGTCTTAGGCATGCCTATTGTTTTAGAGTCTTTGTACTTAATACAAAAAAAAACACTTCCAAAAGCAAGCAGAAGTGCTTTATTCCACACTTTTATGCACAGAACTCACATTATCGTTAATGGGTATTACAACTATTTCTCATTTGATAGATCTACATCTCTATATCTTCACTAATGGGCAACACAGCTCTTTTAGCTTAAACATAAATAAACAAAATGCTTTTGAGATATTTCATGCTTCCAGAGTAATCTGAGGCTCAAATAATAATAAAGAAATTATGCTGTATTTAAGTTAGTTGAATAGGTTATTTCTAACAAAATTTCTGCTAATGTAATGACCGGGTCTTTCCACATGGAAAAGGGCTGTCAGCAAATTCTCACAGTGAGGGAGAAGCGCTTGTGTCTGGTATCCTGCATTCATGCACGGCATGTGACTGCTTGTGGCTGCTTTCCTCAACTTCCTCAAGCAGTTACTGTTCCCATGTATTTGAACCCTGCTTTTAGTAGGTACATTGATTTCTGCAGAAGCTGTTCTCTGGAGCAACCTCTAGCTAGCAGGTGTCAAAGGAGACAAAAGCCTGCTGTGTGAGTCCATGTGAGACCAATCAATATACTCAGGCTCATGCAGAAGTAGGCAGTATCCTGCAGTCACACCAGAATATGGCTCAATAAGTTGTATTGATGAAGGCAAAATTTTATTCTTAAATCAACTATGTTTTTTATACATATATATTTATATGAAGGGATTCAAAAGGCTATATACATGTCCTGATTTGAGGACAATACACATTGAAGGGATCATACAACAACATTAAAGGGAACAGCATATGCAGATGTGTAAATTGTTGCCATCTGCAAGAAAACAGTTCAGAATGTTCATAAAAAACATTTCAGTGAACAGTCAGAATAGATAAAATATATCATCAGTGGAATAAACGGGTTATTTGGTCACCATTCCTACAGCTGGGACTGCAGAATGCTATACCCGGCAGCAGAACGTGAGCACTGGCACCAACAGGTGCATTTCTTGCCCTGTGAAAAAGAGACCATGAGAGGTTTAATGTACAATATTCCCAAACCTTACTGCGTGAAATCTCAACCTGAGCATAACAATATCATTCACAGAATGGAAGGAAGTGTGGAGTTGCAGCCTAACTTCTACTTCTGAGCTGCAGAGTGTTTTTTAAAATAGACAAATAAATAGATAAAAACGTTACTTCAGGGCTTGACTTTCAAGCTAAGAAAAGGGATCTGGCATTGTAGACCGGGTCTTGCCATAATTCAGGAATCTCTAGAGTGTGGACTCCTTGCACCAGCCAGACCTTTTGTATTTCACTTTATCTCAGTTTCCCAGATGTGAGAGTCAAGTTGGCATCAACATTGCATCTGTGATAGGTAGTAGTGAGGTTCTGAAGCTTGGCTCGAGTAATTCTGTACACTTTGCAGTTCAGGCTTGGATCACCATACTCACAAATCTCTATGCATTAGATTAGAAAGAGTTGACTGTCTTAGGTACAGGTGTGGTTTCTACCACCTGCATAGTCCCTCAGTATCTTGCTAACCTTGAATTTTATGCTTACAAGAATATCACGAGGAAGTAATTGTTGGGATTTTGTTTGTTTTTCCCATTACAAAAAGGAGATCTGTAAGTTCAAACAAATGACAACACATACTGCCTTTGCTGTGAGAAACAATTGAGAACAGATCATCATCAAACTGTCTCTTTTATGAACTAAGTTAAAAAATGTATCATCTTTTAACATACTTACTGACTTCTACAGTGTCTACAATTGTAAAATGAGTTGTGCTTCTAAAAACCCATTTCTCTCCATCAAATATGAAGCGGGATGTTTTCCTTTCAACTTCAGTGAGATCAGGATTTAAGCCAAAGAGACCTGTCCATATTCAGAAACAAAGTGGTATCTAGTGCAAGTCTTGTTCTAACATCTTTATCACAAAACTATCCTTGCAAAATTTTGTTTGGTTCTCCTTTGTCCTGTGTCATGTGACAGTTTATGTCTTTGTAAATCTTCCTATTCTAAATCTTCCCCTTACTGTCATGGCATGAATTACTGTACAAAGTTCACAGCAGTGAAGAATCAGGCTATTTAAAGGAAAACTATTGCTGCCTTTTAATGTGCTTTCACTAAATGGAGGGCTTCGCCATAACTTCAATGAACTGATGAAAGTTCTTTTTTACAGTTAATGTCTGTGCCATTTCATACAATGTTATAAATATTTATTGTGAGCAAAACATCTCTTCAGCATTCTCAGCAAGTATTCACAAACAGCATCCATATGGTATTTTCAATATTTTATGTTAATATTTGAGTTAGTGTTATAATGTCAGCAGGAGCTCTGAGGCTGGCATGATGGAAATCGAAAACTGCTATCAACATTAACACTGCATTCCTGCTGTCTCTTCAATAGCTCATGACAAATGTCAATGCTAATCTTACCCTGCTGATATGAAAAATGCCCTCAAAACAAACTGTAATACAGAAGCCATTTGAAAACAAAAATAAAATTGTAAAAGTCTTGAGTATTTAAATTGGAAGCAGAAGCGGATACTCATGAATAATGCCATTTCAAAGGAAGGTAGAGCACCCTATGTCTGCATAGTCATTGGATGTCAGGAAAGAACAATAAACAAAAAATTCTGTTTCTGCTGCTGGTTTAACTGGATGTCAGTTATTAGTTGGAACGTTTTGGAAATATTTTTCGTGAAATGGAGGAAGTGATGGGAATGGAAATCAGAGTTCTTGTTCTGGAAAAAAATAAAGAAAATGATTGTTTTGAAATGTGAACTCAGAAAGAAAACATTGCATTCCTTGTGATAGGAAACGTATTCTTTCAAAAAGGTATACAAGGGGGGTTTTTTGGCTATCTTCACAGTAATCCAGTTATCAAATGGAAAACACAGTGTTTTGATGAATTCAGTCTTCCTTGCTGAAAAATTTAAACTTACACTTTGCTAAAGCTGCCTGCATCTTTTCAGATATAAATAAACCAGGCTAGATTCAATTCTCCATCGTTGTACTCTGTGCTTGACTCTGAGAGCAGGTATGGCAGAGCAAAACCAAACAGAATGTGAAGACTACAGAATAGCTTAAAAGCAACTTTCTGTCACTTTTCTGAATGGCTGTATTACAGTATTTTGGATGGTTGGCCCATCTGCAAGTTAGACTGCTTAACGGTGAAAATTAAATCTCACAGTAGGAGGTAGCTGCTGTAAGTAATATATATGAGAGAGTGGTAGAGCACTGGAACAAGCTGCCCAGAGAGGTGGTGGAGTCTCCTTCTCTGGAGACATTCAAAACCCACCTGGACACGTTCCTGTGCAACCTGCTCTAGGTGGACCTGCTCTGGCAAGGGGGTTGAACTAGACGATCTCCAGAGGTCCCTTCCAACCCCATATGATTCTATGATTCTATGATATGGCCCCATGAAGTTTGGAAGATAAGTGATCCCAACCAATTTCTCGAATCCAGAGTTGGAAAGACTGCCTTAGTGCTAAAGCATGGCCAAGAACCTCATCTGTCCTGGGACTGAGTCTTCTTCATGAGGTTGCTTTGGACCCTGAAGTTCATATTTGACATAAATCAGACTGTATCTGTGTTGGAAAATATTATAACCAGACAGGACTTTAAAAAATTTACGTCTCTACTGCTGACACCATCCACTTCAAAAAATAATGGTGCAAATGAATTTCTCCCTCACTTGTGAGGGCTGGGTCCCTTTGGAGCTGGCTGGCCACATCAACGCAGCATAATTGGAATGTGGTGGGTCCTATGATATAGTTGTTTATTTTTTTTGTGTGTAGTTCTTCAGGTATCTGCAATTGTAAGAAGTCTACGTTGCAGCTCACTGAAGTACTGTACAGTATTAATTGCATGTCCTGTTATGTGGCATAATGGCCTATTTCAGAAGGAAGATATTGATGTACTGCAGAGGACAGTGTGAGCTAAGCATGGTGTGATTTTATCCATACTGCTCAGTGTAACAGGGGTCTGGAATGATCTATATCCTCAGAACCACATCCAGATTTTGTCTTAGAGGAGCAAATCTGGGAAAGAGATACCTTACACACAATGTGGGCAAATAGCTAATTTGACGATGTAGACAAAAAAACCACACAAACCCAGCATGACTCACATCTTTGTTTAGGTTCTCTGGACAAGATAACAGTAATTAATCAAAAAAAAAAATTTACAGAGTGGAAAATTTGATATATGTATGGGCATATTTTCCTCTGTTGACACACTGACAAGTTCAGCTGAGGGACAAAATGAGTATTAGCCTTATACTTGTGTCCTTGTTTGAGGTAAAACAGAACCAGTTTTCTTCTTAGTAATTCGAATTTTCAGTTAAGTCTCTTCTACCTGACTGAAATTAATGGCATATTTTTCAGGCAGTATCTGCTTCTAGCAGATAATGTCTGATGTTTATAGTGAATACCAAGGAATGGTATGCAGAGATGTTCTTACTTATACTTTCTTCTGTACCAACCAAGGTCAGCTAACTTTGTTGTATGCTACACTGGAGGGTCGGAAGCAGAAAGGCGTAGAGGGATCACACCTGTGGGGAGGAGCTGACAGAGGTGACCCAAAACTGACCAATGGGGTATTCCATCCCATCTGTGTCATGCTCAGTATAAAAGCTGAGGGATCAAAGGGGTCAGCCTCTTTCTTCAATTGCCAGCGCCCGAGAAGGACTCTGTTCATCTGTCTTTGACTCAGATCTGTGCGTTGCTGAATCCAAATCTGGAATCCAGTTCCTGGCTGTTGCTGAGTCCGCTCTGGGAGTTTCCCAGTGCCTGCCAGTGATGTAACCGTCATTGTGGGAGCTCCATACTGTTTCTGTATATATTGTATGCATTTCATTATTTTCTAACTAATATTATTATCTTTTCTTTTTATTATTAATATTTCATTAAGGTAGTTTAGTTTATTTTCAACCCATAAGTCTCTATCTCTCTTATTCTTTCTTCCTTCTCTTCCTAGAAGGGAGAGAGCAGTTAAAGAGTGAATCTGTTGTTCATTTAGTGACCAGCCACCCTAAAGCACAACAAGGATAAAAAGGAGAACAAGAAACCAGTTGCTTTTTAATAAATTTTTTCCAGGGATATGCCAAGATTACCTAATTCCTCTCTGGAACTAGTACAAACTACAACACTGAATTTTATAATCTGAACTCTGGGAAATCTATACATTTTAGAGATACTACTTTCCAATTATGATGATAACAATTTTGCTGTTCCCAGTGAAAGGCCACAAGCTTTCTACTTGACTCTGTAGTTATGATATGTTCCCTTTTTCTCATAACAAGATTTTGAGTGTAACAGAGCTTAGGAAAAAAGAACTGAACAAGGCGCTCTAAGTGACTTTTTCCCTTCTCTGAGATACATATCTTTCATAATAGCCACATTAGTCTCAGTGAGCCTTGTACAAAAAATACAAAGAAATAAAATTCACTATAGCTATATTTTGAGTAGGTCTTTGCTTCAGAGCTAGCCTGCATTCTTTTTTAGCAGTTAGTCCTAGTTTCTGTCTTGTTCACAAGAGGTAATTGTGACTCAAGTGCTACCTGACATGTCTAAGACTGGATTGGAGCCCATCTGGTGTTTCAGTCAGCTGAAACTCACATTTCAATTAACCCCTACTACCCAGACTATAGTGAGGTCCCAGACTGAATTATGCAAGTGCAGATAGTCCTGCCATGATATCTAGTACTAGATCAAGAAGAGGAAGACATACATTCTCTTAAAGTAAATGGAAAAAAATCATAGAAGAATGGAGCTTGTTCAGTATAAAAAGTCCCAAGGACTTTCAACAAGCGTGAACTGAACAACACAGATCAGGTATATGACTATACCCCAGTGAAACAGTACCTATGGGAGAGGCCACATGCACAGGATGTCTAGATTCTGCTGATTTTCTAACCCTATCATTTCCTTGTTGATTATCTGGAGGCAATCTGCATGAGTGTGCCTGATATTTATCCAAAAGAGTGGGCACAGGGATGTCAGGCCACACCTGAACACATTCCCATAGGCTCATAAAGCTGAAAATGCTTTGGAGTGGTCTTGAGTAAAGCCTAGGTCTAGTCTTGATAAACATCTATATCTACATCTAGGTATACTGAAAGGGCTTTATTGTGTGCCTAATGGCATTTGGACAAGGCTTTCTACATGATCATAGTTATTGGATTTTGTGGTAAATGCACATTTGGAGGCATTGCAGCCTACTTACATCCCTTTAAAATACACTTGCCTCCCTCGTCCAATGATCTGGACATGAAGGTATTCAGTGTACTAAGACCTACGCACAATGAATAGTTATTTCCATGTACAACTATTCACTTTATCTCTTGATTCCTCAGCTATCTGCTTTATGAAGGAAGAAGAGGACTTCTGCCTAAAGCCAATGATTAAACCTTTGCATTTTAATTCTGAGATAGGCATTTCAACTGGCAATTTTTGCAGGAACTCACTGTCAACCACTGTACCCTCTGAGGATTTGCAAGCACAGTGGAGAAGGCTGACTCCCAAATTATTTTACACACTTGTTGCAAGATGGAAATTTTTGTCTTATTGTCTGCTTCTGGAACAAACAGAGGTTATTAGATCACAGATCCTACAAAGTTTTGAGCTAAGTGGAGGCTGGGCAGGTTTTTTTCCTCAAAGAAGAAAGATCAGTCTTCCTGATCTTGTAATTTTGATGACCTCTGGCTGAGCTCAAGGCTTCCCTAAAGCTGCTGCGATGCGCTGGCATTAAAGGACCCATTAGCTCAGAGCCATACTCAGACGCCATAAAATAGAGATCAGCTGTCTGCAAGTGTGTGAGTTAGTTAGACCTTAGCATTCTCTGTTAAACTGTCAGTTTCCCCGTAGTATTGGCTCCTGGCAGTCATCACACTATTCCTCTTAAAGGCTCAAATTCCCTTAAATTCAGTCTGTTCAGCATGCTGTCTCTCTTTTAAAAGAAAACTGTTACCTGTATTAGATTCCACCTCCAATAGAATCTCCATTCCTACTGTGCTTGAAATGACACCCCATGTTTCCATTCCATTTTGAGTCCCATGCATAAGGGTAAGTGTCACGTCTCTCTAGTTCCTTATGGGATGGTTGAGTCACAATCTTATATTTTTGTGTTATGATATGCCATTGGAACTAGAAAGTACATGAGACCCCAATGAAATGATGCAGAGTAGTGTCTCTGACAATTGCTAAGCACTGATATTATATTTTGTATTTTTGGGAGACAGGACATTAATTTTTGAGCTACAGTTTCACCTCAATACATATTTTTTTTGTACCCTTATCTCTTCTTGTTAAGAAGCCAGTCTGCACTTGTAGACATGGCAATATATATTTCATTTACTCTGTTTGACATGAGTTGTAGTATGAATAATGCTGAACTTCATAAAAGTGAGCATGTAAGAGCTATTTGTGAGGATCAGCATGTAGAAAAAAATCATGAATTATTTGTTAGGAACAGCATTTGCTTGAGATATCTCCATTCAAAGTTCATATTTTTCCTGTAGGCTAAAAATTAAAAACAAAGTCTTTCCTGACATTTTGCAGTTGAGAGTCACAGTTGTTTAGCTCCAGTTAAACGAAAATATCATAGAGAGCTTGAACTCATATAGTGTATTGAACAGGAGCTAATCCATTAGTGATAGTGGATAGTGTATCCTGGAAACTAGATGTTTATCAGCTCTTTTATAAACAGTAATGAATTAAGCCTTAATACCACCTCTGAGGTAGATAAGAGTTATTAGCCCCTTTTTCTGGGTGGAGATTGAAAGTCTCGGAGAGGTGAAGTGATTTGCCCAAGGCCACACTTGAAATAGTGGTACAACCCAACATTATTAACACCAAGAGCCTTTTAACTACTACCTATTGCCAAAGCAGTATAAATGAATAAGTTTACTTCCTGTGTTTATGAAAAGTAGGTAAATTTTATTTTTACTATGTAACCAACAGGGAACAGGTATGTTACATTTTCTTTTCTTGAAATATAATGCTAATAGTAATAATAAAAAAGTAGTGTTATATACAGTCAGAAGAAAATTTTAGATAAAACCTATCCCATTCAAGTATGGATTCACATAAAATTGCCATCAGAATTGACACTACAATCAAGTGCGGATATTAACTTTAACCTGACCTGATCCAGAATTAGAGTGGTTTTTGAGCCAGCACAAATAATGTAACATTTAAATATTGGAATATTGGTGTAGTTGATTGGAATATGTTGAAAAGATCTGATTATTTGAATTCTTGGGAGGTCTTTTTTGGGGGAGGAGTTGGAGACGGGGTAGTGTAAAGGAACAAAGAAGCTCTCAGAATTCCGTAGTCATTGCCCTTTTTTTAATACTGGGTAAGTGATAGTTGCTTTGAGGAGGCAGAAGCAGTCATGAGCTATGGAAAAGAACATCATCCATTACAACTGTGTCCACCGTGCTGCAATTTGCATTAACACTGGACACATATTCAAGTGCTATTGTACAGCACTTATCACCAATGTAAATAGATTCTATGGAATAGGCTTGGCATTTTTGCCAAGTCTCCTCCATGGTGACTGGAGAGGCATTTTTTTGACATTTTTAGGATTTTAAGCGTCTTTTTTTCTGGCAAACTTTCTGGTACTATTTTCATGTCAATAACATCATGTTCAAATTCAAGATTATCACAAACCAAGACTACCATGCAGCTGGATTTTGCAGGTTCTATGCTCTGTTTTGTTTTGGTTGGTTGTTTTTTTTTAATGTTAACATAGCAGGTGGAATATATGGTTTTCTATTTATCCAGGTTTCTGGGCATCAGACAGCCTATGTGGAGCTTCTGGGAGTCACTAGATGGCCTTCCTGTGTCAGTGTGAATTCCCAGAAGTGTCAGTTTTACTGCTCACACATTGTACAGTTAGTTCACACACACTAAATTCGACACAGGCCAAAGGCATTGGATCTTTTATGCATGCAATGCAGGCATATTTATTTTTCTCCAGGGAATACTGGATAGATATAAGGTAGTTGTACACTCACTGCTTCCATATCTGTAATTTGCAGCTGGCATTTAATTATTTAGTAGATAATTCAAGGCTTTGAACTTCATTTGGTCATAACCTTGTAAGTGATTGTTCTCCTATGGCAGTTGTCATGGAATAGTTTGTAAGACTCATATAGCTGGGGAACAAAAAGTTTTCTATTGCTTTGTAATCAGCCAGGGGAGATAGGGCAGTTAATCCGATATGAAACTAAATTAATCAACTTTGGATTTTGCAAGCTTGCTTTTGCAGGTGATTCCTTATTATAAGGAAACTGGGAATAATTCTTTTAGAGGAGGTTTGGGCTCAAAAACATTGACAAAAGGTTGGAAAAAATCTGAGGTTCATACAGAAGAATTGGCTTGAAATCTGTGTCTTGATTGTTACAAATTTGCTCTAATCATTATTCTTAAAAGTACTTCCATGGGCTCCTTGAAAGAATTTCTCCTTAAGACAAGACCCAATTTCATATGTACATAATGTAATCCTCTATGTAACCTTTTTGCCTACACTGTCTTTATATGTTGTGCGATAAAATTGTCAATGCATGATTCTTCTTATACGTTAAGTGGTTTTGGAAGGCCAAAAAATTTGCCAGAGAAATGCCTATTTCTCTCTGCTGACTTTAAAAATGTTTGCTAACTAAATCACCTGTAGAGTTCTACACTAGGGTTGTCTGTAGTTGAATGAGATGAATTTCAACTTTGAACAGGATCTTCCATTTAAGGTCTTATGTTTTCATATATGACAAAATATGAACTAATCAAAAAGGTGAAAAGTGATTATTTTGTTTTCTGTATGCTGCCATACTTCTCAAAAAAGACAGAGCACAAGTTTACTTCTTTTACCACCGATATATATATTACTTAAAATACTAAATTAATTCTCCAGCAATAATTATCTTGATAGATGTACAACTGTTCTTCTCAGAAGAACTTGAACATGCAAATTGAACATAACTAGAGACTATCCCTCCTTGTTATATACCGTATAGCTGTACCAAGTACCCTGACACTGATGCTATTTCTCTCACATTTAATCATTGGATAAACACACATTTAAATGAAATTTCAGGTTTTGATTGTATCAGTGTTAAAGTCAGTCGAATTCTGAAGGCAGATGAGACGGCCATTGTACCACTATCTTTCTGAAAAGACAAATGTCCCTCCTAGGGTATGTCAAATTGTCAGTGCATGCAAACATCTTCCAAGTAATACAAAAACACATCAAATTGCCTAAACATGGCATGCTTAATTATTTGAACTGATCTTTCAAGTCAGTCTATCAAAACCATAAAGTTCTATGGCTTTAAGAAGCCTTTAGAAACTATGAGTTTTCTTATATACTGTATTTTAGTGGTATCATGTTAAAAAAATGCATCCTCAAATGTGGAGCATGACTTCTTTGTAAAGCCAAAAAGTGTTTTAAAAAGGATGTTAAAGAGAGCTATACAAACATTAACACTGGCTTTGTATGGAGTTAGCATGTGATGTTGTGCTGGTCTTAATTGATAATGACCCAAATGAACTCTATAGTATTTGGCCTGTGTTGCAAAAATAATTCTCTAAGGTCTCATCTGACCCGACATTTTGGGAGGAAACGGAAGGGATAATTATTTTTCCTTCACAACCTTCCATAAAACACCACAGTGTAATCAGTTGCTGTTCGATATTTCTTATGTTAAGTACAAGGAATATCTGGAGGTTTGGGTATCATTCTGTGGTATTTGTGATCAAAGACTAAACATATTAAATGTGAATCATTATGCTTAGATTTTCTTAAATTCATGCTGTTTAAATGTACATCCTCTTCCTAACTGTAAAGTCTGCAGAAAATAACTGGTAATATACTGTAGAGAGGCTCCTACACTAATTTTTATTTTGATAGTCACAAGTGAACCCTCTAAGTCATCCTATATGAAGATCAATAAAACTACATCATACTCTCATTAGCTCTGTGTCAGTTATGGAGAAACTAATTTACGAATTGATTGTGATGATTTCATTTTAAACCTGTGAAGTTGCGCAACCAGTTTTACTTACTACACAGTCAATCTAAATCCCAGTCTTTACCTGTTGTGCTTGTATACCAATAATGACCCAAAGGCTTTCCAACTCAAGACCATCCATATCACACTGAAAAAATGGACATTTTGATATTCCAAAAATATGAATCTTATAATTTAAAGTCTGAAGGACTGTGATATAAAGAGAGACGGGTAACATCTTGTCATCTTTATCCTACACTGTTCCATTCTACAATTGTTATGACATATCATCAACCTTTACTGCTGGTACCCTTTACTTCAAACATGAATATTTGACCAAAAAAGGCATAACCTCTGTATGTTGCATTTTCTCTTCTTTTCTTTTCTTACTAAAACCCACAACATGTTAATGTAGCTATATTTTCATCATAGTCTTAATATTCTGAAGAATGTTCTATGGGACCTTTCCAAAAGCTTATGGCTCTGCTAAGACTGGAGCTGTTAGAGAAGAATCATCTGTCACATAAGTTGCACGATATCTTCTTGAGTCATATGAGTTTCCAGCTCCCTCAGAAGTAGCATACTGGATAATGCATCCAATGGTCATGGAAGCTACAGAAGCGTGGCAAAAAGTTTATTGAGTACCATCAGCCATTTGTCTAGATATACTGGGATGTATTATTTCTCTTATCCCTTCCATTTTTCTGTATGGAGATAATCATGTTTGAGAGACACATAAATAGAAAATCCACATTAAGTAGAAATCCTCTACTCATCACATGTGCTGAGGTTCTATTCATCACTTAGACCAATATGCTATTGATAGATGACTCTTTCCATGGTCCACTACTGTGTTCCCTGTTCCTAGTAAATGTACACATCTAGAAAGGAGCTGGCCTTATGTCTTCTATTTGAGACCAGAAATATTATGGGGATGATCCAAATGCTTTTCAGTGTATTCTGAATGAAAATATGTTTGAGAAAAAGTCTTCTATCAGTAATCAACAATCAAGAAATCAATGCTATAGACCTCCAAAGCCAGCAAATCAGTAGGACCAGAGTAAGTTCAGCTCTGGAAATGCTCACACAGAGTTAAAAAATTACAGATCCAAGAGTGCTGAAGTATATTTTTTATACTGAGATTTCTCTTTTGGGAGTAGATTTTTCTGTGTTTCTTCCATGCTGTTCCTCCAGCTGCTTTGGTCCCTGAGAGTTGTTAATACTGACTTTGAAAGCCAAATTTGGAGTTGTCCTTTCTTAAATGGGTTGTAAAAACCTCCTTCTCTGTAGGTGAGGTTTTCTTGACACTATTAATCTTTCTACTTTCAGGGTTGTAGAATCCTTAACTTGGCTCCCTTTTACATTTATTGATTTCTACCTAGAAAGTAAAAATTCCTCAGTCCTTGAATGACTCTTGGAGAATCGGGAAATGCTATTCTGTAGGAACTGGTTGTAAGGGCTTATTCTTTGCTAAAGATCTGTATATGTCAAAAGAAAGCATGAGTAAGAAAGAAATGTGTTTCACTGTAGGCAGCAGTTTTCACCTGCATTTTTATTACACGTGCATATAAATGTAGGCATGGACACAATCATTAAACGTCCTTCTGTAGTCAATAGTTACGCACTTGTGCACTATTGACTTGCTCCACTGACTCTGGGCTATACCTCTATGGAGTTTGGAAGCTGTCTGGCAGATGGCAAAGAGCCTCCAGGACATGATGATGTGCCTTGACCTCTAAAGTTTTGGAGGAAGAAGAGGATGTCTTACTCTATGCAGATGTTCAGGTGAGACCCTGAGAAGCCTTTGTGGGAAATGGGAAAAAAAAGTTACTATGCCCTTGCTCCATGCTCCACCCCAAGATCTTCCATCCTCCTTACATATCTCTTTCATTTGACAGGCTTAGTGGAGGCTATGAGAATGTAGGTGTGCTCCATATATCTTCTCAATTTACAGGAAGTTTAAAGTTGTTATGTATCTTTCACAATGCCACATTTCTTTAGGGGCTGGATAGAAAATTTAGACCAACTCCTTGAGCAGAGAGTCTCTGCCTATTATGCATGCAGTCCACACACTTGAAGCAGTGGTGACCCTTAGCTCTTCAAGCATATTCTCCCTGGACTTCCCCCTGGGACCCTGAAGTAGGCTTGATATCTCTCTCATGTCTTTGACTCTGGAGTCCCTTCTGTCTCCTCAAGCAGATTCATCTGAAACTTCTTTTTCAGATTTGGCAATGAAGAATTATACTTGCAACTCAGTACGCAAATGTCTTTTTGCCTTTTGTCTTTTTTGCTGTCATTTTTTATTGCCTGCTGAGATCTTGATGACAATCTGGGTATCTTTCCCTCCAGCTGCAGCCATCCTGTTGGTTCTTCCATTTGAATGACTCTCAAGTATACTGTGCCTGAGAGATATAGATAACTAGCCTCAGGCCATGCGACTGCTTTTGGGAGCAGTGCCAGGTTATGCAGATACTGCTTCCTGAACCTGAAATTCTAGTTCCCATTGCTGTTTCTTCATCTGTGATGGTACAACTGTTTTGTGTGGTTGTGGGATGGACAAGATTGTCTGCTGAACCAATGTTCATTATTATATAAAAGTTTATTTTTAAAGCAGCAATGTTTAAATTTGTCATTTTTTTACAAATTTTTGCAATCAGTTTTGTCATGTCTTTGAGGGGTTGCAAAGGAAGAACAAAAGACTTAGAGAAGTGAGGGCTAAGGTTTTTTATGAAGGGCTTACCATTGAAATATATAAAAATACTCTCGAAATGGCTACAAGTTTATTAAGTACCATTGAGTATAATAAGAATACACTTACCAATCTAATTGATGCAGGAAACCAAACAAACCTCATAAGTTTCATATAGAAAAAGTACCTATTTTACAATTATATTCTTATGTGGGAATGGATAAGAAAATGGAGAAGAGCATTAGCAGTGTGAAGTACTGGCATTAGAAGGCCTTATGTGTTAAGGGTTTTTTACAAACCCTGAAGAGTTTGTGAAGAATCCTGCTGCTACTCATTCTTCTGAACCCCTACATTTCACTAACCCAAGTACTCTGAGCATCCAAAGGGAAAAAAAATATCCTTTCTCTGTGTGATTTATACAATGTAGGTTAGAGTTTGCTGCAGTTGAACAGTAACATGAACTATTTACAGCACCAGGATGATCAGTATTTCTGAATAACTTTGTTTCTATTTATGCAAACACAAAGTGAAAAAAAGTGGTACCAACCCCTGTTGTTTCTCCTTGAATTAGTTACTGTGTTTTTAAAGTCAGTTATGAAATACTTTTTGCTTTGCTTGTAAACCTTCAAGTATAGGTATCTGAATCTCTGTCAAAATATTCAGTTCTACTTTATTAAGTTTTACCCTTTGCCTTCAATCCAAGTAAACAGAGTGGGGTGACATACACCCTCTTCCTTTATGGAACTTTCCATAACTCTCACTTCCTTGCCATCAGACTTTAGTATGACACGATCCTGGTAGACAACAAGCTCATTATGAGTGAACAGTGTGTCGCACTGGCAAAGCAAGCCAACAGGATGCTGGGTTGCACCAGCAAAGTCATCACCACCAGAGATAAAGAAGTCATTATCCCACCCTATTCAGTGCTGTTCAGGCCACACCTGGAATAATGTGTTCAGTTTTTGTCCCTAATATACCAAAAAGATGTGGTTAGGCTGGAGATGCTCCAGAGAAGGGCCACAAAGATGACTGGAAAACCTGTTATATGAGGAAAGGCTGAGAGAACTTGCTTTGTTCATCTTTGACTTGAGAAAAGAAGGCTTTGGGGAGACCTTATCCATGTTCCAGTATTTAAAGGGTGGCTACAAAGAAGATGGAGACTCTCTGTTTACAAGGAGTCACATTGTAAGTACGAAGGGTAATGGGTACAAGTTATTCCTGGGGAAATTCCAACTGGACAGAAGACGAAAATTTTTCACAATGCGAACAATCAGCCAGTGGAATAATCTCCCTGGGGAAGTGGTGGATTCCCCAGCACTGGGCACTTTCAAGATTCAGCTGGACAGGGTGCTGGGTCTTCTTCTCTGGACTGTGCTTTTACCAAGAAAGGTAGGACCAGATGACCCTTGAGGTCCCTTCCATCCTGGTATTCTATGATCCTGTGACATCATGCCAAGATAGACAAATCACTAATTTTTGGTAAACAGTACAGCCAATTTTTAACTTCAGTAGGCAATACAGAACCCCCATTTGGTATGTCAATATTCTAACAATCTTTTGAAATAGGAATCCCATTCTTAGGACTGAAGTCTAGGTCTAGGCAAGGTCTAATCAGTATCCATGTCCACTACTATCCCCCCTGATAAAGGATTGGAAGGATCATTTGGCTCTTTAATCTATGAAAGGACTTGTATGAACCACCTGCTAGCAAGCTGTAAAACCTTAAGAACAAACTCCCCAGACAGAAGATATGCTTCAGTCTAACCAAAGAGCCTTATGAACACTTGTCACATTGCAGCATGACATTAAAATGTTCCTAAATGAGAGAATATTCAGATTTGGATTTGAACTTCAGGATTCAGACACATTTCTGATTTTACAATATGTTCAAGTCACACAATATGCTGTTTTAGATTTGTAAGCCTCTTTCCTCACTTAGTTAACCTAATATACTTACTTCTTGATATGATGGCAACACTGAAGGTATTCATTATTGTAATGAATAATAATACTGGTATTACAGGATTTCGTAAAAATGTATCACATGAATCACTTAATAGAAAACTAATACAGTCCCAAATAGTGGTTAACAGATTTAATTGACTTAAGATTTTATTGACTAAAGTTATAATCATAATATGTTTATTAACATGTGAAAATAAAAAAAAAAAGTTTTTAATAGTATAAACTTCAGAGCAGTGAACAGAGAAATTTTGCATGTGATTACATCTCTTTAAGCAAATCTCTGTAACAGCTTAGTATCAGTAGTCAGTCAGTGGGTCTAGTTCTGCTTTGTGAGAGTCTCCTCTCTGACAGCAGGAGTTGCTCACTTTTCTCTGAGAGGAGTATGCTTCTTTAGCTTTTTAGTTTATAATAACAGAGAGAGGACCGACGGACTGTTAGGTCTAACTATTAAACAGTAGGGGAGAAGAATCTTCTCTTACGTATTGACCAGGTCAATTCATCTGTACTGCTCTTCAGTTTCTGTCACCTCAACACAAGTGTCTTTTACAGAAAGGGTACTAAGGAATGCAAGAGATCACAACTCTGTAAGCAGTTAAATAGTTTCATTTAACAGGTGTTTATAACTGCAACAAATTGGGGGGAAGAGAAGGTAATATGGAGACAAAATAAAAAATACAGCGATAAAGTTAGGTGGTACTTATTCTGGTTTTGTATAAGTTTTCCATGACTGGTTCTTTAAAGGATTATTCCTGTTTGATGCCATAGAAAAATTAGAAGGGCAAAAGTCCAAGCAGAACTTAACTTGGCAACAAAAGCTAAAGATAATAAGAAGAGCTTTT
>VXAK01010493.1:0-14408 GCA_013399435.1 Arenaria interpres | reverse complement strand
AAAGGCAGGAGCATGTCATATCCAACGGTGGGAATGCCACATATTACCTCCTATTCATAGGACCAGAATGAAATATCTCTCATTATAAGATGTACCCATTCAGTCTTCCAGAAAAGCAAATGACAATTTCAACTTTTGACAGTTGATATAATGGTTTTTTCCAGATTCCTTACTGAATGACTGTGTTATATTTACAGAAATATACTTTGTCATGAAGATCACTTTCAGAGGTCCCGTTGGAAAGGTTCTTGATTGTTTCCTTCAAGAAAATCCTTAATGTCACCACTGCTGGGCTGCCTTTGAAAAATGCTACTCTTGATATACGTAATGCAAATTATTATTAACTCTGTGATCTTTCAAATTATTTTCTTAGGTACAGAAGGAAGGTAAACCTGTCAAGTAAATTAAAATATACAAAATGTATCCCTGGCTAATGTTTAACTAAATGCAGAAAAGAATCTGTGAGTAACTGGAAGGCTGAAAAGAAAGGCTAGAAAAAATGTTCTGATGAAGGCTACTGATGAGTTAAAGGGTCCCATTTTGAAGGAATACTACAAAGTAGTGACTGAGAAGAGTCAAACCATTCAGTTATTTGCATAAGAAAAGATACCGTCACCACTATTCTAATCAAAACCATTCTAGTGGTTATTTGTAAGGGTTTGTCGGCAACTAGTTGGATATTTTATAAAACCTGATTTTCAGTTCCATAATTTCTCAACGGGAAAATGCAGTCCCTTGATGATGATCCAAGGCTTTGAAGAATAAATTGATTCGAAAGAGAAAATTAGATGGCACTTATTATACTGTCTAACCAGCAATCCTGTGTCATTTGTCTGTTGGATGATAAATGTCTTGCTTTGCCTACCTTCCTCATTTAATAATGAAGCTTTTATGTTAGTGGCATAAAAGAAAATCTTGCTTTTTAGTAAGAGCTAACTTTAACCAATATATCTTTGAGGGAGATATATGTATGTTTTAACTTTCTAAATAATTCATATTTTACACAGTGCTTAAACATTTTAAAGCCTCTTGTTTATGAAGAAAAACTTTAGAAATAGAGTATTTTGATAAATTCCTTCAGTAAATTCTTAAAGTACATTATAGTAACTTGTGGCAGAGCTTTTAATATAAAAAAATTTAATCAGTTCTACTGGAAACGGTAGAGTTTTAAGTTACACCTAATATGTTTTTTTTGTAATGTTTTTAGGTGTTTAGTATTTGAATATTATTTTGTTTGTTGGAATTGAAAATCCTTGCACTGAATTGGGAAGTTCTTGGCCTTGCCTTTTGATGACAGTTTTAGACAGGCTGTTCAGCATTCTTGGAATTAAGTAGATTTGTTTATATATCTGCAAACATAATGTATTTCAACTGAATTCTATTTGCCATGATAACAAATTGAAAAGGCTGTATTTTGAAGTCACTTAAAATTCTTTATGGAACATATGTATGAAAACAAACTAGTTATTATTTGATAATAGTCAGCTAGACCTTGTTAACTAGAGTTGAAGTGAAAGTAACAGAAAGTTTTTCACAATCCTCTAAGAATTACATGGTCTATATAACGGTTGAAAATTCCAGGTATGAG
Organism: Arenaria interpres; assembly: GCA_013399435.1. Classification (NCBI taxonomy): domain Eukaryota; kingdom Metazoa; phylum Chordata; class Aves; order Charadriiformes; family Scolopacidae; genus Arenaria; species Arenaria interpres. The sequence goes on along the minus strand of VXAK01010493.1, from coordinate 12,820 downwards.
AACTGATCCTTAGCACCTAGCATAACTTAGCTATATCCATGGAGCTCGGCTAATTTGTATCAGATAAAGATCTGGCCCATAATGAATATAACCAATATGTAGATAAATGCTATTTAGAAACAATGTTCTATGAAAAATGGTGTTACTCATTTTCACAGAAAAATAGACACTCTTTTTTATCTCATCTTTAAATGTACATTGCTGGTGAGTTGGCAAATTGAAGTCTGAAGTCAGAAGCACATATTCTGGTGACTTCTTGCAACAGATACACTTAGGACTAGAGAATGTTGCATCTTAAAATGATGCCTGAATGACATATTTTGTCACAATGATATGTTACGATTGAATTATTGTATAATTTGTAGTGTTATTAATATATGTAACTGTTCTGGATGGGTTCTAAGAGATTATGCCAGCTGTATACTCAAGCTGAGCAAAAGACTGCAGTTTTTGTTATTTGAGAATCTCTAAGGAGAGCAAGAGTAGATTATTCTTAGAGTAGAAGGACTTTTAGTGCAGTAAAATGGATTTTAGAGTAATCTACATTCCCTGAATAGGAAAAATCACAGTAAAAGATAACTTTGTGCATTTACGTTGGAGTGAATGAGAGACAGTAAGTAATACAGACTGCTTGTTGTCTTAATGGTTTGATGTAAGTAGCTACTGACTCTTTCTTTAAAATTTATTTTATGAATTAACACTGAACTTGTTTGCTCATTTTAAATAGTAATATGATATTCCCTTTGGAATGCATTCCAGTGTTTATTCATTTAATGCAATGGCAAGCTGCTTTCAAAATGCGCTTTATAAAATCAGGTTAAAACGATGTTCCACCATGTTAGAGATAAGAAACTATAGTCTTTCTTCTCCTATAGGTTTTGTTAATCTCAGCATAAAATATGTAGGGAAACCGAAAGTCATATCCCCATAAGGAGTTATTTATGAGTAGGTGTATTATCATATGTTAATATTCTAGAATGAGAGTTATGGAGTTATTCAAGAATAACCTTTGCACTTCAAATTCAGACTTCACTTCTATTTAGATAACCTTACAAGCTTTGATGAGTTAATGTACAGAGGTATTAGCAGCTAACGTAAAGGGGATAAGCTATAAAGGCTGTGATGCACACAGTATCTGTTTCGCAACTATATTGTTTTTGTTTTTCATAATGAGACTATTTGAGTCAGAATTTACACTTTGACTGTGATGACAGAAACTAATAATATTCCCAGCCAGTAGCTTTGAGAAGTGTTAGGATCTCTCCCTTGTAGTTGTATGAAGGAATGACAGCGTGAGTGGTAAGTGCTTATCATTAGAAACTGAATACCCTGCTCTTTTAAAGTATAACTTGTTAGGTAGGTAAGTCTCAAACTTAGAGGAAAAAAGAAAGAGAAACAATAAAACATTGCATATTAACAGACTTTGTACACTAATGCAAAGCTGCTTGATTGAGCAGTGTAGTGTCAACCATGTCTTTCTTCTAATGCTAAAAGTAATGCATATAGACAGAGTGACAATCAGAGTACAGCCTCCCATCAGCTGTAATTAATCTTTTAGTTAACAGAGACTAGAAAAGCTTCTCATCAGCCTCTTCTGAAGTCTGAGGCACCCTGTTTTTTGATGTTTGCATTCTCAGTAAAATTGTCCCCACCAGTTCTTACAAATTGAAACACCAGGCTAATTATGGCAGCTAATGAAGTGTGTGGAATGGTCACAGCTTGTCGTGAAACTGTTCCTTCAGCTCAGATTAGAGTTTCATCAATCACTTTTTTAAACTGATCCAGAATTGCTTCTGCCCAGTGCTTGGCATTTTTAATGCTGTTTCTGTAATTGGTTTTTTCCCCAAAGCTTAGGCTATTTTTTGAAATATTACATTCTCAGGACAGGACTTAAAAACTCCAGTTTATAAAAAAACATTTCATTATTGCCTCTATCAGCTGATCAAGTGCTAGAAAGCTAATAAAAAAAGCAGAAATATAAAACTTGATATATTGATTTTAATCCAGCTAAAGGTAGCAATAAAGCATATACACATATATGTATATGAATCATTATTACTGTGGGCTGGATGTATACTGCAATCTCATGAGACATGGTTTGTGGGCGGGATGGTTCAAATCCCACTGAAGGACTTAAATGAAATGAATGAGTTGGTCTTAGCTTATTTCATAGTGGATTGTGGTCCTCCATATATCATTCAGAGTTTGGCATGATTTGTAGTTTTTGCAGATGCCCAAGCCTTTGGCAGAAGGAAGACCAAAATGTTTTGCTATTTAAAGAATTTCCACACTTCAGGTCAAATCCAAAGTCCTCAAAGAAGTATAGGAAACTTTACAGTATAACTTATATGGCTACTACACTGTCAATGAATAAATTAGCATATAAAACATTGTAAAAATTCATAGTTCCTGTTCATTTATAAGATATAATAGTACTCAGCTATACATTGGAAGTTCTGCATAGACATTAAAGGCATACATGTTAAAGAAATTCTAAGGCTAAATTCTTCCCTCAACATGGACAAGGGAGCATAGAATTTAGTTTGGAAGTTATCCAGCTGAAAAATGAGATAAACTTTTGCTTATGTACTGCCATAGAATATGTTTGCACAAGTTGTAACATTTAGTATATAAAACATGTATTCATATCAGAAAGACAGCATGATTTTAGTTTTTGAAGTGTTGAACAATATATTTTTTAAATTTTGTGCTAATATATGTAAACCTTTTCATGTTTCTCAACACTGTTGAATCTGAAATAATGTTTGGCTATAAATATCAACTGTTCCTCTCCCTGAAGTTTCTTAATCAGCAGCAGTTCGACAGAACTAGCTTCATGTCAATGCCAAAACAAATCTGTGGCACCAGAGTGAATAATCAGTGTTGCTGGTGATATTCCTGAACTGTATCAAAGAAATGGTGGATTTACACAAGAGAAAAAGTGCCATTAAAAAATGGAAAAACAAACATGGCACACAAAGAAGATATATTATCATATATGAATCAATACAGGCAGAAAAAATAGCAATAGGTATTAGCCTAAGAGCTACTGTTCTGGTTTTATTGATTAGTGAGAACATTTGTGAACACTGTATAGGAGATGAGCAGTTTTTCTAGGGTTAGCCTATCTCCAGAGTAAGCTGCCTGCAAGATGACAATGGCCTCTCTTTTGAAGGTAGGTTATATTTACAAAACAGGAAAGCTGTTTTTCTCTTGAGCTTTCATCACTTCTAGGGCATGTTGCTGACTGATGTTTAGCTAGCTGCCCACCAGGACCACCCAGATCCTCTTCAGCAGCACTGCTACCCAGCCTCTCAGCCTCCAGCCTGCTTTGTTCCTGAGGTTAGTCTGTGCCAGGTACATTTGGCTGTGCTGTGTTTTGTGAGGTCCTGTCAGGCCATTCCTCTGGCCTGTCTACATCACTCTGAATGATAGCTCTCAAATGTATTGGCGTTGTCCATGAACTTGATAAAAGTGTGTTCCACCTCCAGGTCCCAGTGTAGCACCTGAGGAAATACATTTGTACCCAAGTTCCAGTCAGAGTACAAACCATTCATTGCTACTCTTAGGATACTTCAAACAGTCGTTACATTTATTAGTCTGCACATCTAGACTATAATTTACCAACTCAGTTAAAAGGACTCTCTGGGAGATTGTGTTGAAAGCCTCACTAAGGCTCAGCTAGACAGCATCCCCTGTTCTCCTTTGATCTGCATCTCTAGTCATTTCATCACAGAAAACAGTCGGATTTCAAAGCATCATCCAGAACAGTGTCAAACCAGATGAAATCCAACTGGAGTACTGTTTTTGCTGCATATGCCAAATACAGTGCTCTCAATGTGTTTGCTTTTTATTGATTCTAAATAATCGCAGCTTTTTTTTTTTTTTTTTCAAACAGATACAACTTAACCTGATAAGATAAAAAATACTTTACTTGAGGATTTCAGCTCAGAATTTTTCCTCCTCAACTCCTAGTGGCATGATTTTGGCAAGTTATGGATAGTTGCAACTTGATCTTGGCAGGTTAAGCCTTTTCTGGCCTTAGTCCAGCAGGTTAAAAGTGGTTCCGAGTTTGTCTTGGCAGTCAACACTTGGCACTGGCTGATTTTCAGCTGAAAAGAGAATGTTGTGCTTGAACAGATTAGACAATGAAAGGGGCGCCTTATAAATGGCATAAGTCAAGATACTTATCGCTAAGTGCATTATTTTCTAGTACAAGTCCTGTTGCTAGTAGCGTGTATGTGACGGACAGGACACGGAGTTGGTTTAGAAATACAAGCACTATGATAAAAATATGTCCTTTACTTTTTCAACTGGTTCTTTTAAGACTCTCTATATTTTTCTATACACAGGAATGTAGTGTTAGGCATAGCTCCACCTCAGATTTAGAAACTTCATAAAAGGGTTATGTATTACTCATCAGTCTGTTTTCCAACTTGACAATGTTATTTATACATCCTAAATAAATTAAGGTGAACATCTACTCCCCTGTTCAAAAATATTTTTATAAAATACCCTGCAAGAAGTAGATACTTGCATGACAATAGCAAATAAACACCTCTTGGGATTCTGAATACCTACTGAACTATTTCAACTGCACATTTGTTTTTCAGCCCAGATTCAGTAAAGTTCAAGGGTATCCAAGTATGAAATAGCTTGCAGAGAAATTCACATTGGTTTCTTAATTCAATTTACTTGTTAAAAAAAAAAAAGGCTACATTAGTTGAAAAAGTGGAATATTATCTTTGGCGATTTTGGTTCAAATACAGACATTCAGAACAGAACTTGGGTGATGTTGTTTCATAACATTGGCTTATGAATAGTACAGCATGCACCGGAACTTTCTGTGTGGCAAACTGTACTTTTAATATTGATGCTGGCTCTGAATATGTCTAAAAGTACCTTAAAAGTATCTATGTAAAGGTGATTTATTCTTCTTCAGTAGATCAGCTTTATACACATATATAAATTAATTGTCTTATTATCATGTATTATAAAATAAATTATTATTTATAAAGGAGACTATATTTCTTTTTAAAGCATTGCAAAGCTAGTACACGTTTGGGAAGAAGGACCAGCCAGTGTCTGGCTTGCAGATCATCAATAAGTGGAATAAATGATTGTAGAGGGTACAGCTGGGAATTCCACCCTTCCTTATCCTTGGGCAACCACAATAACTGCAGGGTACTAAGTAAATGTAACAAATACACATTTGGACCACAAATCTTCATTGTTGAATTACACATGACAAAAAGGACAGAGTAGGTTCAGATGCCAGGTTAAATTTAGAGAAGCAATACTTAACGAGAAAAAGTAATTCACTGGGCCAAATTCTTCCCCTTTTTTCCTTTGTCCTTCCTTACACAAAACTTCCCTCCAAGCCAAGAGATAATTTGCCTTTGCTTATAAGAAAGCACTGTAAGTGTCGATGCATTTGTAATTTGGGATATACTTTTGTTCCTTTGTCCAAACTGCTTCTAACCATGCAGGAGCAGAAATAGGCGCTTTTCAAGGGTAGAACACGTCCTCTCCTACCTTGAAAAGATGAGGGCAAGAAGTTTTAGAGCTTGACTTGTGTTAGCCAGTTATCCCCAGATGTTTCCAAAGCACAATTTAGCACAGCTTAGCTGCTAAACTAAAAAAGCAAACTTCAGTGAGCACAAATTAGTAGCAGAATACTTCTTTCTCAGAATACTAGAGAAAGGGAGGAATAGAGTTATAATTTCCATGTTAGGCTGTCATAAAGGAGTATACACTGCTGTGCTGCTTGTACTGGACACATCGTGTAGAAAGTATCCAAACCTATGTGATTATCAGATCAGTGGTTTTTCAGATTTATAAGCCATAATTAGAAATCCTTCATGAGTTCTAGCAAGCGCTGTTTGAGTTTGGTTTCCTCATTTATAATTCCAAAAGATGAAATGTGTAAGAATCAGTGATAGTTATAAATCTCCATGAAAGTTTAAGTGTAATAATAATGAAATGTTTGTTACTTAAATTAAATAGCAATTAATGTTTTCTCTTTCTGTTTGGAAGATAGGGTAATAAAATAGTGTTGCTAGGTTTCCAACTGTGAACATAATTTCCTTTTGGGTTTTTTTTTACAACACATTATCATAATGTCAATAAAAGACTAAAACTAACAAGTAGAAAAAACTTGCATGATATAAGTGTAACACAGAAGGTTATAAAGTTGCCTTTTATGATGGCTATACAATATCATTTTATTTTAAGATCTAATAGCAAGTTGATTCAAAGGGTAAGACTCGCACTTACGAAGTCATTAAAGCAAGTAGAAAATTGCCTTCTACCATAGTCACCCAGTCTTCTTAAATCAAAGAGCTTTATTGTTGTTGATGATATTTGTGTTTGCAGGAGGTAATTAGGGAATGAGTTAGACATCACGCTTAGCCCTCAAACTTGTCAAGAAGAACCATAAACATCACTTGCAGAAAAACAAACAAACAAACGAAAGAGGCAGTTTAGGAATGGAAATTACAGAGAATAGAGGGAAAGAGGATCATCAAATTTTAGGTCATTTTGACCATCTCTGTATCAATCCACAATATGGAGAAGCTCATAAACTCTTCATGGAAGGACAGGATTTCTCATTGCACTTACCCAAACAAAAAAAATTTAGAGGTTTTAGAATAGGTAGCAGTAGTAGACAGCCGAAAGAGGAGATAAATGATGCCTCCTTAATCCCCTCCTCTGCATTGCGCGGGCAAGCTGAATAGCAAAAAGGTATAATTCTACCCCTTTCATCACAGCAGTGGTCACTTGTCCACTGTAGCGCAGGGAACTCCGATTAGCCACGCTTTTCCCTGGAAGTCAATACCTCTGCAGTGACACAATGAGATCGAGTCCCTAAGGCATGATCCAGGCTTTTGTTATTATCTCTTATTTGAAGGGGCTAGTTGACCCAATTGGTTAACACATTAGCTTTTCAATTTTATAGCCTTAAGTCACAGAAGGCACTATTCCTCGTTTTTGGGTATTTCTCCACAGCAGAAAGTCAAATTGGCAGTCTGTGCCCACCAGCCACAAAAACAGACTCACGCCAAACAACTGTGTCCTGAACTTTATGGCTAATTAGTTGTTGAAGCTATGCCCAAGAAATACATTCTGTTGCCCATGGGAAGAAGCGTGTAGCCATTATTAATGTCGCAGCTCATATCTCTCAATAGGTCTTCTGAGCAGTGCTGCTTAAAGAGACTAAATGTACAACAGGGAATTAAAAATTATAGTACCCCTTTCACTGACTGAAATATTGTAAACTTGTTTCACTGGGGCCAGGATTGGTGTCAATGTACTTTGTGTGAAAAGTTCAATAGAAGCATTAGTATTTGACAGCACTGGTTGAAATAAGTGAAATTAATGGAGCTCTTTTCATATACGACAAGGCCATGGCACCCCTTTCGTGCTGCTTACAGACAGAGAAAAGTCAATACTTTTTTATTACTTGATGCTGACCTACATTCTGCACTACAAGTGCCAGGCCCACTAATTGGTTTCAGTTGTGAGAAAAGTTTGCCCCAAAGAAACACTGAAGCAGATAAATCAATCTTTTTTAGGGTAGCTTAGTGGGTTTTGAGCACTTGAAATGACATTTGTGTTGTATTGACAGAATGGGTTGTTACACTCATTTTGTCATGTCAGAAGGCCCTGTACTAGTTGGAAGTATTGTTAACCAGTATTGATACATTTGCTAAGAATAAAAGTTAGCTGGACCAACATTTTACTTGTATAACAGCTTGCCATTTCTGGTTTGCTTCCTTGTTAGAGACCTCCACAGCTATTAATAGGTCAGCAGGCTTACTATGACAGCTCAATTTAAAACTCTAATTTTACTATTACAAGCATTAGGATCATAGGGAATACTTAAATATGACCACCTAGTATTAAACAGAGGGGGTTGTGGACTATGACTGTACAGTGGCACTTGGCCGTACTGCCTGGGTTTCGAATGAGGTGTGCACATGAGTCGTGTCCCAGCCCTGTGGAGAAAGCACGATTGCTCAGTGGGCTTACTGTACGCTAAGGGTGTAACTACTGCGTGGACATTTATGCAGAATTTCCCATTGCACCCTCTAAAGTCTTGATGTGTACCCGTGGATATAGATTTTGAGCTAAAGAAAAGTGAACTTTGTTACCTGTTTCTACTATTCAGTAGCATGAAGTTAGAATTAAGATTCTAGCAGGTGTGCCCACTTTTCAGTTATTACTTCAGCCATTGATTCTTAACAGAAGTTACCTACAGATACAATTCCAGCACCACAGAGGAAGTTTTTCTGAGATCCAGAGCTTTCATGGATTGGTTTACCTTTTGCATAGCACGTGGTGTCATGGTTGACATCATGTAATTATGCAGTGTCTTCAGTATTGTTAGGTTGGCTGAGAAGAGGACTTGGTGTTCTGAATCACTGCTAAAGGTGGAATACTTTTCATTATAGAGATTATACAATCAGTCTTTGAAACATTTTCATGTGCTACTTCTAACCTATGAAGGAAATCTGCGTTCATGCAATGGAATGTAACTTCAATCTCCATTTATGCAACTGAATCTCTATGCAACAGAATGGAATCTTTGTCATTACAGAGGAAGACTATGTGAAGCTGTGAATCCGGTATCATAAGTTTATTGTAAGCTTATTGTTCAAAGTTTATCATGTACCTAACAGCTTCATAATTATTATGGACGGGTTAGATTTGCTATAGGAAAGTACCCAAAGTATTTACATGGGAGCTGAGCATAAATGGTCATAATGGTACTTTCTGGTTTTAAAATATATGAAGAGATACGCTACTGCTGTTTGCCTATTCTTGCTTTGGTCTGAAGCAGCTGACCTTCTACTTCATGAAATTTCCAAGAAGACACTGAATGGCGATTCCTATCCCATTCCAAAGTGCATTTTTATATTGCAGGAAATTGTACAGTACTCTAAATTGTTTGTAAAGAAACAATGTTAGTGTAAATTTGCCACTAGAATATGAGGGATCACATTTTCAAAGGCTTTCAAACTGATATGTAGATCTACAGGGTCTCATTGTTTTGCCAATGTTATTTGTACATGATCAGTATTTGTGTATGCCTGCATACTCAAATGTGAAATCTCTTTAGAAATTGCTTTAATAATAACGGTCCAAATAAAAACTAGGTGAGCATTTGGCAAGTCTAATCTATGACATCAGAGTGTGCTGATTGAGACAAATCTTTGGTAGCTTTATGTCACCTTTTTGACTCCATTGTTTAGAACTGATGAGCACACATGAGAGTCAAGTAGTCAAATATATTGAAAGGGTCCATAGGTCTTGTTAAGCTCTGTCAGCTGAACTTGAGTCCCTCACAATTTACTAGAGTGAAAGGAGTCAAAGCTTGGCCAGTTTAAAAAGGAAGTGTTATATTAACTTCATTTGGGAATTTAAAAATAGTTCTCTGTCCTGAGAATTACAAGTCTCCAGTGCTGAGAATTATATAGCATGATTTAAGAATGTTTTGTGGAAAAATTCCATAAAGTTCAACTCCATGCTTTTATGATCCTGAGACTGCAAAACTGTAGGGTCAATCTCACTAATATGTGGGAATTCATATGTGTAAGCTAATTCATTCCAGCAACCAACAATGAGGGACTGAGGGTGAAAATAATTTTGAAGAAGCCTTTTTTCCTCCATTCACAACTTTTGTTCTTGTGAACAGCTTCAAAGGGATTATCTACTTAACTTCGTAATTTCTATGCTATGACACAATCAGCTTAAACTCAAGATGATCCTGGCAGTCTCTCAGAATCAACCAGCAGTGCATTGCAGCTCTTCACTGCATGATTTGAACCTACATTTCAGCATCAAATTAGATAGACATGAGAACCTGTCTCCCTACACCTTTCCCTTTACGCTGCTACAATGGTACAGTGGGGTAGACTCTCCAGAGCCGTGAGGTAGCTCTTGCAAAGCCAGGTGTTATTTTCAAGCCTTACTTTCTCACACTCAGGTCAAAACCTGAATAAAATCTGTACCTTCAAATACAGAAATGGATGGGGTTCTTTTCCTAAAAATATATTTATATTTTATATGTATACTGTGCAACATTTATCTAGTACACATTCTAAACTTCTTCAATTAGTCTAACTGTAAAGCCAGCAACACTTTTATTTATCCATCAGACTGTGTGATGTTTCGTAAATGTGGTCAAACATAACTACTGTTGTCATAATGGGAGCCAGTTGTTTAAATGCTCAGTGGTGAGTATCTAGTGAAATAGCTTTAAATAACAAGATAAACAGTACAGCTGCCAGACCGAAGTAATCTTACACTGAGGGGGCGTGTGGCACAGGAAATTTCCTCTTTGTCATTTTGATTTGAGTTTGAAGCTGGACCTGGGCTTAGTTCCAGCTCAAAAAACTGTTCACTTCAAAGGCTCCTAAATCGTCCCAAGGAGCTAATTTTGGCAGCCAATTGTTTTTGTTTGGCCAGGCATCCTAATAGCAAAAGCCGTCTGCTCCAGCAAATGAAGACTTCTTCAATGCTCAGTCTTACCATTCCTGATTTTATCCTGATGTGGGGGGTGTACACCTTTTACTGGTTTCTCTGTCTCACCCCAAGTTTACAGCTTTTTTGTTAAACTGTACCTAACTGTTCTGTGTGTATATTAAAAATATACTTCATATTCTCAAAATAAAGGATACTGTATTTTGCTCTGAGTTACTGCTTAATCCTGAAGAATAACTGTATTATTTGTTTCTTTCTCAGCAACTAGAGCGGTTTGGGTTTTTTTTTCCCCATTCCCATAAACAATATTAGCCTGGTGAATTTGCTGAATTAAATATAACTAGCTTCACTTTAGAAGGAAATTATTTGCAGTTATGCCGGGGTTATAATAATATTTAGTATAATAATTATATGGACAACTTTTCCTGCAGGTGTTTGAGAAGCCAAACACACAATGAAAATTAAAATACTGTGCCATTCTTAAAGTATCATATGAAAATATGCAAATAGGCTGTTTATGTTGGGTAAGAAATTGGGCAGTAGAAAGCATAGAGAAACATTAAAAATTAAATCTTGTGAACAGTTAAGAATGGGGCGATACTCACTTTCACACCACACAGGGATTATTTCTTTTTGAATGTACGTCTACCTTGATATTTTAAGATTTATGCACCAGATTGTTGGAGGAATCACACCAAATAACTTTAAGTATGAGATGTAAGAAATTACGTGGTCACAGTTTGGCAATGCGCAGTGCAGATGAAACTCAGGTGGCCCATGTTGGTGTGCATGAAGCTTACCAGAAGTCATAGTTGTTCTCTGTTCATGGAGATTCAGCTGAACTGTGGTCTGTGAAGTAGCTAATCCTAAATTACCATGGGAATGATAATTCTGCTTCACATCACTTTTCAGAAAAAAAGAAATAGTTTTCATTCTGTTTTTAAGAGAAAACCAAACCTTTCAAATTGTGAAATATGTTGAAAATGTAAAAAATTTAGCTTTCATTCATTCATGGCCTCAGACATTATATGGAGACATTGTGTTTCCTTGTGCTTTTACAGAGCATCATGTTGACAATAGAAACAGTAGAAGGTGTTCAGACCAACTACTTTCTTAAAAATTAATTATCAGATCCTGGAAAGCTGATAATTCCTCTGTGGCATGTTATCTTCAAAAAGGGAAAACAATTTTAATGCAAAATAAAAATTATGTACTGCTGAAACTATTCCTAGTGTTTCAGGGTCAAAGAAAATAATTTTATTAAGAATGATTTAGAACCTTGATCTTAAACACCATAGACTTGCTAATAATTTGCCAAGAGTGTTTATTAGTAAGAAGCTAAATCAAAATACTGATTAGAATACTTAGGTTATTTTACTTTCTTGTTTGATGACTATATTTACATTGTATTCTTAAGGCACAGGTTCACTTGCATTTCTCTAATTAGATTTATAAGCATTTGCGTTTTAAAAAATTGAATGTAATAACCAAGAGCTTCTCCTGGAAAAGACATGTTCAGGAACCACCCTGCTTCTATTTTTTTTCTACCAGAATGCCTAATCAATTTGTTGCCACTAATACTTATTGACTATGTATTTCTTTTTTTTGCCATTTCTCCTGGAGCTGGTTTAATATCCATGTTTTAATGTTAACCAAGGTAGAAAAGTTAAAATATTGCAGGGATATCTTGCTGTCTTCAACCTACCTGGTTGCCAGGGTGGAGAATATAATTCTGTAACCATGATTTGCAAAAGACTATAAATCTAGGTTTTGGAGCAGAGGATTTCAGCAGTGCCTATAGTTACTTAGAGTTTGAAATACATATTTGCTTGTTATTAAATCAATCAGTTCTTGAGCTCTTCTTCAAAGTAATGTACATATAATGTAAAAATCTCTGTTTCATAGACATTATTTTGCATAATTGCATTCTAAATCATATAATGAATTGTAACTAGAAGACAATATTTAGAGCTCTAAAATACCTTTAAAAAAAAATAAAAAGGGTAAAACCATGAAAGCTAAACTTAACTCTTTTTTGTCTCTCTTATTCTTTAGGACTTCCAAACAGTGTTACCGTCGATTGTTCTCTTCGAAAAGTTCGGAAAAACTTATTCCAGAGCTGGGCAAATAGTGTAATTGTCCTGTAAACTACACAATATAAGAGGCCCGATAAGTAATCAATAAATGTATTTCAGCAAATGCACAGCAGTATGTTGGCTGAATGTCCCATAAAACACTCTTTCTGTAGAGTCATGTGTACTATGTCTGATGTAGTGTTAATTGATTTTGCTTGATCTTTAAACAATTCAGCTTCCAAGATTTATAAAAAAAAAAA
>VXAK01010492.1:0-27273 GCA_013399435.1 Arenaria interpres | reverse complement strand
CTCCGATCACCGCCTCCTGCCTGCACCCTCCTGCACCCACCTGCCGCGCGCCGCGCCTTGCTGAGGCGCCGCGCGCCTGAGGGCCTGCTCTTGCCGCCTTTAAATCTCCGCGTGGCTCCTGGCCACGCCCCCTCCGCGCCTGGTGATTGGTTGCCGCGGGCTTCCGGGTTCCCGCTGGGGCTGGGGCCGTGAGCTGTGGGTCCCTGAGCGCGGAGGCCCCTCGGTACAGCGGCATCCAGCCCTCTCCCCGGGCTCACCTCGGCTCTCGTCGTCACCGCTGCTGCCGCGGGAAAAAAAAAACAACAACAATTAACACAAACGAACAAATAACCCCCCCTCTACAAAACCCCCCGAAAGCAGAAAAGCAACACTGCAAAGAAACAAATAGATTCTCCAGTGCAGCAGAGTAATTTCTGGTAACGCTCTGTAGCTATCTAGATATAGCTTTAGATCACAGAGTTGAGGCTGTTGGAAGAGCACGAGCTCAGGGGGTCTCTTATCCAAACCCCTGCTCAAAGCAGGCTCAGCTACGAGTTCAGACAAGGTTGCTTGAGGTTTTTATCCAAGCAGGTCTTGAAAACCTCCAAGGATGGAGTCTATCACTGACAGCACAACAAAGATCTTCCCAGNCCAAACCCCTGCTCAAAGCAGGCTCAGCTACGAGTTCAGACAAGGTTGCTTGAGGTTTTTATCCAAGCAGGTCTTGAAAACCTCCAAGGATGGAGTCTATCACTGACAGCACAACAAAGATCTTCCCAGGGGAGAGAGGATACTCTGGTCAGGAGGATGGGGCCAGTCTTTTTTCAGTGGTGCCCAGGGACAGGACAAGAGGAAACGGGCACAAACTTGAACATAGGAAGTTCCATCTAAACATGAGGAGGAACTTCTCTACTTTGAGGGTGCCAGAGCCCTGGAATGGGCTGCCCAGAGAGGTGGTGGAGTCTCTGCCTCTGAAGACATTCAAAACCCACCTGGATACCATCCTGTGCAACCTGCTCTGAGTGGACCTGCTCTGGCGGGGGGTTGGACTAGGTGATCTCCAGAGGTCCCTTCCAACTCTGACCATGCTGTGTTTCTGTGATTCTGTGAAATGCTATATATCAACACCCACAAATTGTTTGCAGGTGCCTCTTGCTAAAGGCTTGGCACCTAGTGTTGATTGGGGTGTGGTAGGTTGGAGTGAGAAGGGAGGTAACTCTGGTTGTAGTGTGATGGCATAGGACATTATTTAACCTATTGTTGGGTTTATAGAATGTAATTATGTAAGCATCGTCCCTTGTCGTGTTGGTCCATCATGGACACTTTCAGCTGGTGTTGGAGAACCTTAGCATTTCCATAGAATCATAGAATTCCCTAGATTGGAATGGAACTTTTGGATCATCTAGTCCAACCATCAACCTAACACTGACAAAAACCATCACTAAACCATGTCTCTAAGCACTATGTCTACCTGTCTTTTAAATACCTCCAGGGATGATGACTCAACCACTTCCCTGGGCAGCGTGTTACAATGCTTAACCTTTTCAGTGTGAAATTTTTTCCTATCTAAACCTCCCCTGGTGCAACTTGAGGTTTTGGGTGCATTTCGTCTAGATTGTGTGACGAAGCGAGTTTTGCTGCCAAAAGTAAGAACACAGCACCTCCAGATATCAAGAGTCACTACCTCAGTATTCAAGGACAGCCTCTTTTTCTTGCAGGCTAGAGAAAAAGTAATCAGATCCGGAACATATCCTGCTTTGAGCCGGGGGAGCATCATGGCTAATATTTGAGTACAGCAAATCCTAGACAACAGCTTGGAAAAGAACCATCTCAGCCTCATGGCTTACACAGTGTAATTACCTGTCTGAAGCTCATAAATGATATGATCTCCAATTGACGTTTTCAAATTAGTTTTAGGATGTATAATAGCCTATTTTAAAATGTTATTTAAGAGCTGGTTTGTTCTCTGTGGAATTTTCGGTTGGACAATGCTGTAATTTTCAAGTTTGGCTAGTCCATTTTGGCTGTCTCCATACATGGAGATATGGAGAAATGTAATTAATTATATGCAGTAATTTTATGGCAGCATTACACTCAATCAGTCTTCTCATATTATATATCTTGAATTTATATTTTTATATGTGTGCATATGTATATGTGTATTTATTCATACATATGTAATGTTCACCCCAGTTCATCCTCTGCTTAAGAAAAGATTAATGATGGGAAGTCCTGTAGGTGTCAGTTCTCAGGTAGTTAACATGGGTATTAATATTAAATTTAATTTACTTATTGCCGAATCAGCAGCCCTCATTAAAACAGCAAAGTTATGTTAAGAGAACAAGGTATGGATTGTATTCCCTGGCAATATGAAGAGTTCAGGAAATGAAAAGTGCTTCAATCATATATAACATATAGAGTATTGTTAGTGCAGAAGCCTTGTATCAACTTCAGTGACCCATTTGCTGGTTACTCTTTTATTGTTTTAAAGGCATTATGAATTAAAGCTCTGCAGTTTAAACGGCATCAAATACATGAAATAGAACCCCTGTGCCTGAGCTAACCTTAAACAAGTTTCTGAAAGCAAGAGAGACAGATTTAATGGATGTGATGTCATTACACTATATCATACATGCCAGAAAGAAAGAACTGAATATAATAGAATATCAGGGCAACATAGGAAAGACGTTTTTTAGCTATTTAAAGCTTCAGGAAAATGAGCCAAACCTGTGAGGAAGAGACAGAAGTGCATGTAGTAATGCATCCTAAGCCATCAACATACTTAAGTTTTTTCCATCCTCTTTAGCATTCTGTAGCTGTTCCAACAATATCCGGAAAAAGTACTTTAACTGCTTCTGCAACCTGATATTGTATCCACTGAAAGTCACAATGAAATCTTCATGTACTTCATTATATTGCTCTGCTCCCCTTTCTAACTGACTTCAATGGAAATAGGCCTTCGGTTGCAACAAATATTCACACTCTTGTTTGCAATATCAACAGTCCCTTCCTGCCCTTTAGGAAATTACTATGGCCCCAGCTGTAACTCATACTGTAAATACAGGAATGACTTGGTGATCCTTATGGACTCTCTAAAAGTTCCATGAAGCCAGAGGGAAACTTCTGTTGATTTCAGTGGCTGCTTATTAGAAGATGCTGGAGGTATATATCTTTTGACTGGACATTTTTTAACCCAGTGGGGTTTTTTCCCTTTTCTTAATTTCATTCTAAAGCAAACAGATTTGAAATCTTTAGGTGCTGGAGTCCAGAATATGGTATCAGGGACATGCTTTTTGGTAGAGAAGCCTATATGTTATGAGGTTCTAATTTATTTACCTTCGTCATGCGAATCAGACAGCTTGATAAAGTGCTCTGTACAGATAAGATAATCAGGCCTGACAGCTAAAAAGTCCTGTCAGCATTTAAACAGAGCACCCAGGAAAAGGCTAACTGCCTTTTGAGAACAGGAGCAGGAACTCTGAAGACTGAGAAAAGAGTCTGAAATCTGCTAATGCCACTGACAAGAACACTTTCATTTTGCTGGATGAGTCCACCTTAGGTTTCATTGTCATTTCCATTCTCGAATGATCTCCATTCTGAAAAGGGATAACTAGTTATTGATTCAAATGTCAGCAGCTTAAATGCTATTAGCCAGGAGCAGCATCAAAAAGGAAGGCCACTGCATCACCAATATTGTAAACTCCTGCTCTGCATTTCCTTCTGTTCTGTCTAGGCAGGCTTGTGGCTCAGCATAACTGTGGATCTCCTAGTCATTCACATATTTATCCTTAAAAATACTTATCCTTAAAAAACCTCTGCTGTTCTTCTTACCCTTATTTTAGGATTGCTTGAGATAGCTTTTTCTATCGCATTGGTACCACAAGCAGCAGTGTAGCTGCAGCAGTATGGAAGTTGGTGCAGGTCACTATGGCCTTTGGAGAAGGAAGGACACAAGATTCTTCAAGCGCTCGCATTATCTCTTGTAAAGCTAATTCAAGTGTATCCTAAGCTGCCTGACAAAATCCCAGTGGAGCTAGAACTGAACTGAAGCCTCCAAGTCAAATGACTGGTCAGTTCTTTCACTCTGTAACTAGCTTGAGATGTTCACACTGAGATTGTTAGGGGTTATTTCTTTCTATCCCAGGACTAGCTAATAGTGCACAGCCTGGACACAAAAGCAGGCACCGAGGAAGCAGGAAGGGCACACACAGCCTCCTCTCTAAACAGTTAACAGTATAATATTACAAAACATCATACACATCTATTAAATGAGAAGGTTAACTATGGCGAAGTATAATAACAAATATCTTTTATGCACATGGTTCTGAGGACTCCTAAGAACTACCCCTCATTTTTTGTCCTCCAGGAGATTATTAAATCTCTAAATATCAATCTGAATTCCTTAGACATCCACACACGTGATCTGGAGCCTGAGCTGTCTGCAAGCCTCCTGTTTCATCTCTAATTCAAAAGATCACTTCCTGGAGGCTCTGAAGGGAAAACAGTGAGGCATTTCTTTCCTTTTTCCTCTTTGAACCCCCTCCTATGGATTGCACAGTGATAGGCAAAATCTAGACCTGATTTCCTGCAAAGAAAAGTAAATATTTAACTTCACTAAAAAGTACTGATCTACAATTTCTTGCAGAATTTACCCCTATCAGAAGGAGACAATAAAAACTGACGTATTTATGCCTCATAAAATGGGATTGTTTCTATCAGAACCAAATGACTATTTTTCTCATATAGCAATCAGAAGGGTTAAAAGTAAAAATTTTTCTTTGTTTTTTGCCATTATTCCGTCTCCTGAATAAGGGCTTCTTTTGAGCTGCTGAGCACAAAAGTGAATCTGGAAAATGTCAACTAATGTATTTCAAAGTTATTATGTGAAAATAAAAAACCCCGAGCATATTTTTTTTTTATGAAACCTTCCAAGAAAATTCACTTCCGAGACCTGGCTTGAGAATGAGCAGGAGACATTTTTCAGCCCAAAATAATTTTATGAGAAAGGTTTAAATGTCTGGAAAATATGTTGGAACTGTAATTTCTCCCTTAACCAATAGTCTCGGTGATGGATTACATGACCGATAGAGTGAATCTATGTGTATACACATGTACACACATCATTTCATTTGTTTACCTTTGGATTGAAAATAGAACATTACAGCATTTGTTTTATCATTTTCGATCCCCCTGAGGCATCGTGACATTTGGTACATTTATTTTTCCTGTTAAGAGATGATTCTTTAATTCTTTGAAACAGGTGGAGGAAATATTTAGCAGAATGTTTGCAATATGACAACTATACATCGGCGGGGGAAAGGGGGAGTGTGTTTGAACGTGCACAGAGCGCCAGAAGTTGATTACATTTCTTTCTTCTGCACAGCCCAACGTACAAGACAGAGAGAATCTCTGTCCCCAGCAGAGCTAATAACAAATATATAGATTTCAAAGGGGCCATAGGCATCTTGTCACTGACTTTGGTTCAGTGCCTAAATCAGCTGCGAGTACTTAGAAATATGAGCAGCCTTCCTACTGTCCAGCTTTCAACGCTAAACTTGATGTTGTTCCTTACAGTCGACAGAAAAAGGTAAATTCCTCCAAAATTCCTTTCTGGGGATCAAAAGTAAAAGATCCTCCCCTCCTTACTAGTTTACATCAGGAAATTTAAAACAAAGGGCCCTGTGCATCCAGAAAATAGCTACCCAAATGTAGAGTTTAAAACTCTTCTCCGTGCTTTGGGTAATGTCAATGCTCTTCTTTGGATGTGTTTCATGACTCACAGTAGGCAGGACAAACTGACACATGGAGGTGACCCCCTGAGCTCCAGTGTCCTCCCTCCAAAACTGAAGGAGCTGCATTAAAATACGGCTGCACATGACAGGCAGGGCACGCTAACTGAAGTCCAGCAAGAAAAACCTGGGAAAATCAACTTTTGTTTAGTTAGTGAAATCATGTTGAAAGGATGTGGTAGGATACTGTAACTCATGGGTCTCAGTCACACAGCTACAGCTGAATCCAGACCTGTTCTCTTTTATTGTTCTGTAATGAAAGTTTATGACTGCTCTTTCTGTCTTTTGGCAGATGGGACCTCTGTGTAACTGCATATCTTAAACTCTGGAGGGATAAATCAGGATGACAGTGGGAAGAGACTCATCTTCTTGCTTCTCCAAGGCAGCCCTCATTTATTGACTGTTTTCAGCAAACCCCAGCTTCTTGGGGAAAGTCCAAATTTAAATCCACCTGGCACAGGACAGAGCTCTAAATGCCCTATTGGGAGTTTTCCTGAACTGTTTCACTCCATAGACCTGTGGATGAAGCACAGCTTTCCTAAAGCTACGGTGGGTATTCTGGCTACTGGCCACAAAAATACACTTTTTTCTCTGGGTTCAATGAGTATTTAAATATTGATATGGGGTCTTTAACACCTCTCATGAGAGAATGACATATAAAATGAGGGCTTACAGCATGGCATGCAGGATATCACCATCCCTCAGAAAGAGGAGGAATGTGAATGTCCAGCTTCTGGGAAAATTATCTGAAATGTCTGACGCTATTAGGTAAAACATCAACATTCTTTCCACCAGTAATACAGCGTATCTGTAACTATTCTTTTCTCTTTGGATAACCTAATACAAATATCATGGTTAGCACAACCTGAAATAATTTAGTTTCTGATATGAATGAGGAAGAACAGAGACACTTTTATTTGATCTGAACCAATTATGGTTTTTTGTTGGTTGGTTCAGACACAACGATGGTTTGATTATTCAGCCAATTTGCTACTCGCACAAACTTGTTGCCTGAATAATCATTACCAATGGGATCTTTGAGCAGCTAGATGGCTAGCAAGTAAATGGTTAATTAGGTAATGCTGTTTTTAAAGCATATACATCTATAAGGAAGGCAAAACATAAGGCATAGGCACCCACAGAAAGCCAGATCATATTACCCATAATGAATGATGGAATTTGCAGCTCCTCAAACTCCATTCAAAAATTTTTGCTACTAATATTGCCAGGTCCACACTTTTTTCCACAGCACTTTGCTCTTGTTGACCACTGAGATGATTTGTAGCAGAAGTTACAGTTTAGCAGGAGTAAAACTGATGCAATCTACTCCAGAATAATTTCTACCTTTCTAAATCAAATGCAAGTATATAAATAAGAACATCCTGCCTAAATAATTTAGTCTGTTCAACGATATGACATATTTTTTGTGAGAAATATTTTTGTGATAGAAATATTCTGTCTTTATATAATGGAGATCATTATAAGTATAACATCCAGAGAGCTATCATGTCACTACCACTTAAAAAGTAAAAGCAATAATTTTCAAGTTATCTAGTTCTTAACAGGGTCCACTAGAACCCAGGGATCTGTTCTATTTCACAAAGTCTCTGTATTGTATCAGATATTACATCACTCCACTCAATAAGTTGATGAAAATCTTTCCCTTGAATTTTAACCATTTTGCAGAATAGACACAGGAAAACCAGTTTGATTTCATAAAAGGAAAAAAAAAAAAAAGGCATTTTCTTTTCCCTGGGTAGAGCTGACTTCTGTTTTATAGCTCACTGGCAGTAAGAAATTTTCCTGTGGATACCATCATATATCCCCTTTGCTACTGAAAGGATGGGAGCTGAAATTTGCTTTTCTTGTTTAGCTAAAAGTGTCTGTTTCCAGAAAAATAAAATACTCTTTTTCCCCTCCTGAACTACATCCAGGAAGGAACTTCTTTCACTATCTTTACCTTGTTATTTTGTCACCATTCAAAATCTTTATACAATATGACTTCAAATTCAATGTGTCTGCTCTGTTTAGAAATAGCATTTAACAAAATGACACATTTAAGTCATGGCATCTTGGTGGCTCTGGCGTAAGAAGATAGGAGCAAAAATCAGAAACCTGCAATCTGTCATTAGCTTTGTGAGTGACAATCTCGGTGATTTTGGACCACTCTCTGTTCTTAGGTTTTCCAGAAAATTCTGGGTTTTATCTATTTAAAAAATAAGCTGTACTGGGAAGGTACAGTCTTCTGCTGGATACAAGTGCAGAGCGTTTAGCACAGTGGGACTCTGATCTCATTCGAGTCCTTTAGACAAGATAGTGCTACAAATAAATCATAATGAGAATATTCTTATTTGCAGTTAAGATTAAACCTAAAGTTACCTTATTGGAGTGTCAAATTGGTTCCTGTGATATTTATCTGAAACTTTCTTCTTACAGTATAACAAATGTGCTTCAACTTCATTGGTCAGCTTCTTCCTCTAATGCAGACAGCTTAATGGATTTTTCTTAAGCCCAGTACAGCTTGTTTCTTAGTATTAATTTCAACTTCAGGTTATTGTGCAAATTATGTCCTAGCTGGAAATTGAACCACGTTGACCACTGAGAAAGAAAAGCCTAATATATGACCTGTATTAGACAAATTTGCCCAGCCAGCAAAGTAGTTGGATTGATTTTCGCTCTGTCATATTGAGGGAGTTTGTGAGGCAAGTTCTCCACCCAGTGGCTGAGAGTGTTCATGAGAGCGAGGACATGATCCCCGGTGTGATGGTACAGAAACGCTGTAACATCTCAGTCGACTGGAAGGAAGACAGGCAAAAAGATGTTTCCTTCATTTATACCTAAGAAATCTCTAAATAAAAACGTTTAAGTCATTTAAGAAAAAAAAATAGACTTAAGAAGTAAAATAGATGTAATTATTGCCGCCTTCCCCCCTGAAACCTAGAAACAAGCAGTAGCATTCTCTACATTTTCTGCTTTTTAGAATAATTTAACAACATGGATTGGGAACTGTGGGGCTTTTTTGTTTGCTCATTCGCTTTCAGCACAGGATTGCGAGTGAAGCATTTCATTTCCATCCTGCCATCAACATTCCAAAGTTTTCCTGAGAGCAATATGCAACAGGATTTAGCACTTTGGAAGAATTGCCTCTTGCTTACAAAATGTACAAGGCTCTGATATAAAGAACTGGTCATCTCTTAGGCATATGAATGCCTTTTCACCATAACATGCAAGTGCCATGCAGGGATAAGAGTTAGCTCTGCCCAGATAAATTTGGCAAATAGTAGTAGAAGTTGGGAAGGTTGTTTTTCAGAAGAGATGTCTGACACATGGAAAGGCTGTGCTATTTTGCCTGAGTTTTACCCACAGCTTATCTCCAAAGTAAAAATCCCTTTGGCTGAATTTCAGCCAGGGCTAGGCAGCTTTCTGTGTAACCAACTTTGGCAGCCATCCTGTCTCCCACAGCGGCAGGACCAGAAAAGCTTTGCTGCATTTCTACTTCAAGCTAACAGCAGCAGCAGAACTTATTTCTGTCTGTCTCTGTGTGACTGAGAGAACTGCAAAAATAAAAACAAGGAGTAAAAAACCAAAAAAGAGTCAGCAGCAGCATGGGTTCACATGTGTTTGTAATATGAGATTTACCAGGGTTCATTTTCTTCTTCTTATACATCACTCACCTCTGCTTTTCCCCGCTCATGCTTTCCCTCTCTCTCCCGATAGTTTACATGTTTTGAATTTGGCCTTGCCTTCTTCTCTGATTTTGTGGGTTCTTTTCAGTTATTCTTATATACTGAGTATATATTATTTGATATGTATTTTTATATATAAATCCTTGTTTATTGATGATATATTTCTCAGCCAATTAAAAATTTTAAAATCCATCAAGGATTTTTTTTTTCTTTTTATTTCTCTCTTCAGATTTTTAAAATACAAACTGAACAAATAAACAAAAAAAAACCAGTACACATTTCTCCCCCCCCCGTCCGCACAGTTCTCACAGATTGTTAGATGCCACTCTACTCTTCTTTGGCAGGACTAGGGTTAAGTTTTGAAAACAAGTTTTAGCTTTTCCATTTGAGAGTGGAAAAGGCACTACATTTTTATATATAATGGTGTGAATTAAATATCACAAAATACAGGAGAGGAAATTGAGGTATATACTTAGGATTTTTTTCCCTGTGAGTTTAGAAAATAAGTATAATGAACTACACCTAGGAAATATTTAAAGGAAATATTTAAATACAATTTATTCTCAAAATATTGTTGCTTTCCTTACAAGCCCATCATGGTTTATAAGATTCATTTTCTAAGCAGCAGCAAAAATATCTCCTTCTTCTGTTTTGTGACACTGCTCACCCAGTCATGCAAATATTTCTGCAATTAACCAACATTTATAACATTCCATCTCCCTTAAAACCAAACATGAAGCTGAATTCTGACCTTTTTTTCCCAGTTAAACACTGCTGTGTTTTCCCAAACCATGATCTATCAAAAAGTGTAGTTTGTGTACTCATTTTGTTATTATTAAAAAGGAAAATAAATAGGTTTTTTGTTAAATACTTGGGAGAGTTGAAATGGAAGGTGGTATCTAAAGCACAGTGGGATTTTTCACAGAATCATAGAATTATTTAGGTTGGAAAAGACCATTAAGATGATTGAGTCCAACCCTAAACCTAAAACTACCAAAGGATGGAAATGTTTCTATAGAACACTGACAATTAACCTTCTCCAGCTGAATTCTCCTTTCCTGCATTCCACTCCCACCAAACACATAAAATTCAAAATTGTTCTCTTTCCCCCATATTTTTTGCTATCATGATAAATACAGGGGTAGGGAAGAGGGTGTAACCTGGGTAAGGGGCATGTGGATCAGGGGAGTAATTAAATGTTTGGTTGTCTCTAAAAAAATTTAAAAGTTCAGACAGTTTAGAAAAAGCAGCTACCATTTAGTTTAGCTTTAGTTTAGTGTGTAGAATTATCCAGCTGTTCTGTTTGTTCATTTGTATGTTTTTTTAATGAGAGAACTTGTGACAGGATCTTCCAGGACAGATCTTAAATGGAAGAGAGATTTCAGTGACAGAGAGAAGTAGCCTCCCTTCAAACCTCCTTTTCACTCTTCTGCTAGATTCAAAATTATGATTAATTTCATGCATGGAGTTTCCAGTCTCTCAACTAATTAGAAAAAAAGTACAGAAGAAATAACTGGAAACTGAAGTTGATTTCCCACACAGACTGGATTTATTCCTTCTGCAGGAAAGAGCACTGATTTTGCAAACCCTTAGCTGACTTCTCCACCTCGTGGCAGTTCTGTGGAAGGTTTCGGGCTGGTGTTGGCAATTAAATCTCAGGACAAAATTGTTACGGAGCACAAATACTCTGACATAATACTACGCTGGAATTAGGGCTATATAATTACACAGGTTCTCCACTTCCGTGCAAAATCCCCTCCAAAATCATACCATCATTTCAATAAAAGCAGAGTAGATATGCTGTCTGCCCCTTCTGTATCCCCCATGTCTTTGATTGATACTAATACTTCACATTTAATCCCTGCAGTGACCAATAAAGCTAATTTACATTCAGATGTCTTTCCTAATTTAACTCCAGGTGACAGAGCACTCCCCCTGCCTGATACAAACAACTCTTAACTAAGCCTGATCTCTTTTCTTCCCCCTTACTATACATTTGCTTTAGCACAAATACATAGGTGCCAGCTATGGATGCAAATCAGGAAAAAACACGCAAATTATACTATCTAGCTTCTTTAAAAAAATAATAGTCTGGGAGACAAATGTTTTAGTAACGAGGACACTGATATCAGAAACCAGAAGATTTCATCATCGAGCTTCTCTTGATGTTGTTTGCTCTAATGACTTATAGTGGCTTTGCTCCTGGTTTACAGCAGAGCTTGAATTTAAGTATTTTAGCTGAACTATTGGTCATTCAAGGCTTCTGAATTCAATCCTGTGTGTATTTCAATTTACTCATTAAAAATAAAATAAAATAATAGGGTCATAATGCCTAGCAATGTTTTACAGTGTACGACACCAAAGAAGGCACCATATTTTTACAAACCACTATTCAAAGACACAACCAATTAATCATTGAGAAAATGCTCTAAGCCCTGTATGACACATTAACCAATTTACAGTTGAATTTGCTGCATCACAACAATATTTAGACTTATCAAGTCCAGTAGCCTTTAACCCACAATGAACAGTTGTAATACTAATCTATATTCTTTGATTTACCCTGCAAAATTCTACTTCACTGAAATACGGCTTCATGACCTGAACCAGGTCTGTATTTCCATCTGCTCTGCTGCTTAAGAGCTAAGAATTACTGCCCAAATTATCATTGATCAGGACAGAGTTAGACAGGCATGATATTAAAGAAGATATCATAACCTCCCACTTATGATTCTAAACAAATAAATCCAGGATGATTTCCTGAAGTTTTGGTTGTATTCAAACCCAAAGTATGAACTCCTACATTCAAGTTTTTGTTTCTATGCAGAAGGCGGCTCCCCTAGGTAAAAGGTTGACTTTCCCTAAATTCCACAGTGTTTCTGTCCATCTGATAAATTTATGCATTTAATTTTCTAATTGTCTTTTCCTGATTGATAGTTGCTGCTTCAATCTTCAGCTGACCCATTGCCTCTGCAAATGCCCAGCGTTTCCTACGTAGCTGACTTTGGGTAGCGCATAGCACCAGAGGCATTTGCTGTGCACTCTTCATTACCAAAGCGGGGTTTGTGGGGGTACAGAACTCCAATTTCATAGTTGTTTCAACTGATCTCTCCTGCTCTGGCAACAGGGAATGGAAACAACGACTCGAGAGATGTGCTAGAAGCTAGCCTTGCAGCACACCTTAATTAACAGGGGGGAAAGCAAGCCCTGGAAGTGAGGAGAACCACCTCTTAGTAATATTTTATTACTTGGGATGTCAGACATACACCTTTCTTTTGTTTGAATGGAATAACGGATTTATATTCTTACAGAGATTTTTCTATTAATACCTCTCACCTTACTATGACCCTCAAAGGAACGGTGTAGTCCTCATTCTCGCAGTTACACGGTGTGCTGACTTAGCTGAAAAGCCTCCAAGCTGAAACCCTGAGAAGGAGAGGATACCTGTCCTGAAACCAAAACATCAGATAAAAATCCTGCAATGGAAGTGTACATTTTTTCTCCCTTTTTCATTTGCTGACTGCTTTTTTAAAAAGCTTTGGTAAGACGTTGATACTTGCAGGCTCATACATCTGTGACCAGTAATGCTGATCACCTCCTGGTGTCAGTATGGCTCTACTGCAGTTCAGCTCCCTTCACAAATCCCTGAACAGAGATAAAAACCCCCATGTTTGAAGGTGACAGCTAAATACGGTGGTTAAAGCTATGCTAGATGACGTTCTTAGCAGTATTAAACAGATTATTTCCTTACACGCAGATCCTTTGCAAAAAGGCTTGTTCTCCCTACACTCTGCACTATTGCCACGGTTCTGCTTTTGAAGATAACACCTTGATAGTGTTGCCTGTACAATACTAGTGGATCTGTATATTATTCTAGCAAAAAAATGCTATTTGGCATCGTATTTATTTCACTTAATGTGGAAGAATTACAAAAGCAGTAAAACAAATGTTTGCACCTAGCCTAAGCCAGCTCATAGAGTTCATCCACCTTCACCCCAGCCCCTCTTAGTCAAAAGCAGCAGCAGCAGCTGAATCATGCTGTCCTGAGGTATTGCTTCTCTTCCACTCAAACAGCAGCAACATCCATCAAATTCTGAGCCTCACTCATCAGTCATTTTCTAAACTGTGATTATTTATGCCCAAACATCAATCCAGCAGCACAGAGCAGAAGGCAGGAGGGCATGGCAGATTTGGTTTATCTGGAGGTAAGCGGACTTTAATTGTCCTGTAACAACCACCTGAGCAGATGCCTACTTATCCTGGTAGCAAAAGAATATGCAGGAGTTTCCTCTCTTCTGTTTTTTTTTTTATCTTGTCTCCTCTCTCTAGTAAAATGATAGATGGAATTTATTCCTCACCCCTTTGCAGCAAATTGGGAAGCAAACAAAAGAGAGCTGGAGGGGCGTTCTGGCACATTAATTGAAAGGGATGAGAAGGACGACAGCTGTGTGTAAAAGGAGATCTCTATATGGGAAATATAGGGGGATACTGAATTCCGAACAGAAATTATTCAAATATTTGAGGGAGAGAGAAAAGGGATTGGCTTCCATTCTCCTCCTTGAAGTCCTGAACCCACCCTAAATTCAGAGCTCACACTAACTCTCCCGGGCTTGTTTTTTCCCATGCCCTTTTGCCCCAAAATATCACAACATTAAATTTTACCAACAATACTGAGATATATTAAACCAGTTCTGGGACAGCCAGGTGGAATGGGCACCTCTTGTGGTTATTCTTCGTTAGCGTAAATTAATCTTAAGCTAAGAAATGTTATTACAAGTGGCTTGTCTGAAGTTCCATATAATGGATCAGGCTGTAAAGGACTTAAGCTTCTTTTAACATAGGAGCAGAGCAGGCAAGGCTTAGACAAACTTCTGTGGTAATGGGTCTACTACTTCTGGACATTAACAAGTCCCTTTTTCACATACAGCAGCACTTCATTATGAATGGGCCAGCATAAGTGCTTTCTGAGATGTTCTAGACTGTTCTCCATGAAGCAATGGTTTAAAATCCCCTTTGCATAACTCAGAATCTCAGAATCTACTTACCAAAATCACACAGAAACAAAATTTAAGTCCATTGCTCCTGAATAGCAAGTCCTAGGCTGATGTGTCTTTTTCCACAGGGACAAGGACTGAACAGCACTAGGAGAAATAAGGTGTCATTTGGCTTTAAAACAAGCTTAGGGTCACTTTAAAAAAGCAAGCGGATAACGTGTTTGTTCTCAGAAATACTGTGTTCAAATAACTGCTGTTCTAAACTTATGAGTTGTACCTCAAAATTGTTAAACATCATACAGTTGCTGTATGATTCCTAAGCGTGTTATGGGGAACAATTCTGGGTTTTTTTCAGTTTTATTACCTTGGAAAAAAAAAGTCATTTTGGCATTTAACAAGTGAGCCAGGGACTTTTGTCAGGAAAACCCACTGATGGTTTTCCCACAGGGATCATGATACAGTAAGCTGAACTTCCATTACAGAATACTGTTTCCAATAGATCAATTTTTCAAAGAGACTTTAATAATGGTTTGGCAGTCTGTTTATTCAGCAGGGGGTTCCTAGACTATCAGAAGATCCCAGAGTCTGGAATTACTTTATTGCTTTCCTTTGAAGTAAAACAATAGTAGATGGCTCACTGAAGCATCAATATTGCCTTAGAAGCCACACAGAAATGCTGACTAAAGCTGTAGAAGAATACTTCCAAGAGGAAGATGATGCAAGTTTCATGGAGGTACAGTCACAGTTGAGTATATTCATTTGGATTTCAACATAAATCAAATTTGTTTGCTCATTTAAACTAATCCTCTACTATTATGTGGATTTTTTCTCCCTACATAGCTCGTAGTTAATCTGCTGGGATTTCTGTCAAAACTGTAGGCTGCTTAAGTTGATGTTACAGGCAACATACCTTATAAAGCAAAGTTAATGCTCACAAATACAAGGAAACTTAAGGAAAACTCTGCATTAAGTTAACTGACAAGTAGCTGGTGGGAGAGAAGTGATTTAGGAATCGAAACTGATAAAAGTGTAGGTAGGAACAGTGGGAAAGACATAAGTGAGGTTGGAAAGAATTTAGAGTTCCCTTGTACTTAAACTGGAATTATAGGAACTCAGCTCTTCTGAAATTCTTTATGACCTGAATTATATTTTCTGTCTCATACTCACAGTCTGTATTTGCTTGTAGTTCTGGAAATTCGTTCATAGTTCTAGGACAGTTTATTTACTGTGCCTAAAGTTCCTCTTATCATTTCAGATAAACATAGATTCAAAACCGCTCAAAGCGAAATTTATTTTTCATTTCCAACCATAAAAAACATCCAGTCTAATGGCCTAGCCACCACTCAGCTGGAACCTCCAAATTTCTATAATCACAGTTCATGCTTATTTTTTAAATGAACAGTGTAAGAAATCTGAATATTGCTGGTACAGCCTCCCTCTTCACCAGCTTCTGAATTCTTGTCAATGAAATTACAGGGATTGTCAGAGATTCCAGCACAACCAACCATTATTATTAGATTAGATTATTATTAGAGATAGAGATGCTGCGATACAGCGCTGAGGCTTCAGCACCAATTATGAGTGCAAATCCTGGCACTGCACAAGGTAATACAGCACAGGAACTGCTTGTCTTGTGAAGTTTCTGGATCTGCCTTTAATTGCCATCTCTTTCACTAAGCAGCAGGGTCACCTTCAGTATATTGTGTTGTCACCTCACATTTGTCATCCCAGTATTTCCAACTGTAAAATAGCCTATAAGTTAATCAGTATAAGTACCATTCTTAGTAGATACAGTCTTTAGTACAGTCTTCCTCCAATCATCTCTTGCTCTTAACTCTCAGAAAAGGCACGTTGGCTTACATGCAGTTCACTGAAAGGAACTGAAGGGGGAAAACTGTAGAAGCTATTTGGGAATTGAAAGTATTTCACCCAGATGTTAGCTTTAATGTAATGATTCATGTTAAGAAAATAGTTCACTGTCCCTACCAGATCCCTAGCCCTGAAATCTGATCTATCTCAGGTGGCCATGTGTGAGCCTGGATAGAATAAATGGGTCCAAAGGATCCAGAAAGAAAATACCTTTGTGTAATTTTACAGCATTAAACAAGGCCTAGAGGCTCTCTCTACAGAGACATTTTAAAAAGCAACTTCCCCTTAAGCATATTTTCTCCTTTTTGTATTTTTGCTAATCTTCACCTTTAGCTGTGCAGAGTTCTAAGGAAGAAGTCCCATGTGAGACTTTAAACAGTTAATACTATCCTTTCTAGAGAGTTTGGCATTAATCTGCATGACTGTTGTTAAGTAATTTCATTTCACACATGTCAAGGATGGAATAGCTTTCATATGTCAGCTGTTCTTCAAAACTTTCCTTCTTTGGCTACATAGGTTTGTCACCTGGGTCCTCTTTCCAGCTTGGTGGTAGTCATCCTTAGCTGGGGGGGATAAGAGCCCAGGGAGTGGTATGGTCCAAGAGACTGCAGAGGAGTTAATTGTTTCAAACTACAAATCAAGTCAGGGTGGGAGAAAACAACTGAAGAGACAGAAAAACGGAGTAGTTTGTTCTGGTACTTCTCTAACTCTTATTTCCATCATATTAATTTTGGTCTACCCAGTTCAAGTTCTAGACTCAACTGCTTGAAACATGCAGAAACATGGACTATATTAATAGGTATTTTATTTAAAAGCTCTGCTTTTTTCCTCTCAAACTTTTAGAGTTGCAAAACCAACTTCATATAAAACAGGCTAAGCCAGACTTCTACCTCATTGGAAATTAGGAGCACAGACTGTAGCCATAACGATGAGGAGTCTCCATGCTCACCTCCAGATCTACCAGTCTTGCTTATACATACACTTGGATCTGATGCAATTCCCAATGGCTTCATCAGATTGGGGACGATTTATGATGCTTCAGGAATGCCATCGTCTCTGGATTATGTGTCAGAAAGCCCAGATATTCTCCTTTTCAGATACTGTGACACCTTTCCCTTCTGAAATTAAAAACGTCTCTAATAATCTTTAAAAGGGGTATTTCAGGACCTTTCAGAATTGAGGGTTATGAAGATAATAACTAAGTACATTTTTATTCTTCCTATGATGTGCATCTATTGTGAGGATCAAAGTTGTAATGTAGCTGAAGGATAACTACGTGTTACAGCAAAAACATTGGCTATCAAAATGTGAGCAGTAGCTCTTCTCTCTCCTGTACAGACAGGGTTGCTATAAATAAAACATCTTTTGTCACTGCAGCATTTCTTCCAGTGTAAAGAAAGCTCACATGAAATTTTTACTGCAGCTTGGATAGTGTCAAAGCTCTGGCACAGTGTTCCAAATGAGTAATTTCATTATAATTAATCCACGAGGGATGTGCTTACTCCAGAACTGCTGGCCTTTTGATCTCAAAGAATATAACACTGTTGTACTATGAATGCCTCAAAGGCTAAAGTGCTTAAATAATACAGTCCTTATGTGTACTGCCTCTTTAAAATCTAAATATTTGGAAGGTCTGTAGTCCAACATAAAAATAACCTAAATATTATCGTATAGTAAAAAGAATTTTATAATTGTGTGCTAAAAATACATACACGTGGGAATATATCAGTGGGAAATGATTTAAGGTCATTACTCAAATCAAGATCTATTAGGTATTTTGTAAAAATATACACCTCCTTTGCACAACCACAAGATTAATATCTTTATTTTAAGCAGCTACACAGAAAACTGCAGTTATTGATTTGACATCATTGTATTTATCCTCTTATAAATGTGGCTATTACTTCCTTTAGAAATCTGACCATAGAACTTATTACAGCAAGTAGAATTATTGCTTCTAAGGCAGAGAGCTCTGAAGTTCAAGATTTGTAGAAGGAAAAATGTTTAGGCTGACTTAGCTGCTTTAAATTACTGAGAAGTTTCAGAATTATAATGGGCGATAAAACAATAAATCTCTCTGGCCTTCTGTGTTAGTGTAGGGGGCTTTGTTTGCACTTTCTCTTTTTGAAGAAGAGGAGGAGGAATCAAAATCCAAAGACAATACTTCAGATAAAATGAAAGATATTAAATAGAAATGGTGCTTATATCTCTCCGAGCCTTCACAACTTTTTGAAAGCTTGTGCATGGATTTAGCCTTTGAATCTGTTTGTTTTCTTTTGAGGACATCAGGATTTTATTATTTTATCTATTTTATTTTGATGGTTGTTGGTGATATATGATGAAAGCGATATATCTTATTAGTTTCCTGCACACTGTACTGAATGTTAGATGCACTAATACATTATTAGTTATGCTTTCTGGTTTTGCTATATCAGCATATTTCATTGTGCTTTTTAAAGATAAGTAAACTGGAGTAAACAAGTATGACTTATGTAAGCAGAAATATGAGAAGGTAACAATACCTCTAATATAAAAAAAAAAAAAAAATCTGTCTTGTATCCCTTTTACTGGGAGTCAGAAGTAATTACTGTCCAAACGTTGGATTCTTTGGAAAAGAAGTGCTTCTTTTGTCCTTCACTTGGGGCAAAACACTAAAAATGTTTTATCTGGCCAGGGCAAATCAATAATGCCAAGAAGAGATCGCTTGCCACCTCCTCCTTTAGCCCCGAAACACTGGACAGTTCGTGTTGGGAAAAGCAACATTGAGGGGACACACTGGACATCTGTCATGAGACAGGAGCTGTTTTGTCTCCCTGAGCTGAGGCGTGGATTGCTCCATGTACTACATGAGCCTTTTTCCATATGGACCGTATCTGCTTTCCCTTGGCTGCTCTTGCCCATATTCTAGTTAAAGACATACATCACACTTGGCACAGCAAAAGTACTTAAATCCTTGGTATTCCCTCTGCTTCGGGTTTGGTATTCCAGTGCCATGGCTTTGACTTGTGCCCCATCTCTGCCCATCTATCTTCCAAGAATACACTCCATAGTTTAAAATTCAATCTGTCTTGAATTATTCATGCTTAGTGCATCAGTGACTACTATATAATTCACTGGTCTAGTCAAACAATGTTGTCTTAGAGCGGTAGGAAAAGGAGGTCAGACTTGCACACAGCTCCATGTGCTGGGAACCCTTTAGAGTGCAGGGAGAGCACACTCCTTAGGACGGTACAACATGAACTGCTGTTTGCACCCAGAGAGTAGGACAAGGTATTATCCCACCTCCACCTCCCTATCCTTCTCTTGAAAGAAGATTTCTTGATTTCCTATTGTCGTCAAGAAAATGCAGCTGTGCACAGTGTCTAAAAAGGGCCAGACTGGCCCAAAAGGTTTTAGACTGACAGCTTAACATGACAAACTCCTTCTCTGCAAAAAAAGGAGCAAATATATTCAAATAGACTCAAGAGACAGAGCAGATGCAGCAACACTGCAAATATCCCCCTTATGACTTGTCCATTTGCCACTACTCTAGATCGCAGAAATTGTCTCCAGGGTTCAAAGAATAGCTTCAACTCCCAGCACATTAATCCTCTGATGAAATTAGAGTAACCATTACAGTTTACTGTGTAATTATCTAATTAAGCAGGCGCCTTTAGAGAAAAGGGCCCTTTCAGTTAGGTCAAATACAAACGACTAATGAATACAAGCACTAGCTAGTATGCTAGCCTTTTTTCATCAAATGAGGATACGATTTAGCACATTTACAAGTCCTTCCACAATGAGGTTTGTAGTAGAAATGTGAACATAACTTTACCTGCTGTAAAAATTGCAGCCTTATAAAAATCAGTACTTGCACCTTCAAAGTTCATTTGTTATAAAGGAACTCCTTGAAATGTTGCTTCCAGTAAAAGAAGCAGGATGTAAAATTCCTCCTAAAAGGCTCAATCTGGCACAATACACAAAATAAATAGCAAAGATGTGGCCTGGGAGTGGAAAAGATCCAGATTTCACTAATGAGGTCTGTTGTGCGGTTAACATTTTATTGGAGGTAACTACAAGGCTCAGGAGGACAGCAAACAACCAAGCATCTTGTCGGAACAATACAAAAATCCTTTCTTCAAGGATTTAAGGAAAAACCTCTTTAAGGCTATAGCAGACAGACTATAGGTAATGTTACATTTACCTATATCCCTACCAAATTCTTTGTTCAAATCCATCCTACAACATCTGTTTATTCTCTTATTTAAGGCTTGGATTATTTATGCCTTTCTAGTGTCAAAACCAGACGTAGCTGACACTTGCCTCCCAGGGCGACAAAGCTGCTTTGGTTTTGGCAGTGCCAACTGTGTTCACTACCCTAGAAAATGGAAAGCTTGGTTAGGTCATGAGGTCTCAGAAAGAGGCCAGTGGGCCAGGTTGTAATCTCAACATAAGCCCAAAGAGCCATGTGTCTGGAGATACTGATATTAGCAATTTGCTGTTAGTAACAAGGACCTTAATTTACATGATTTTCACCAAACATGACTTGTCCTACCCCCAGCTCTTTCTCTCTCAGTTGTTGCTGAGCACCTTCTCCCTACTGTTCAGTCCTTCCATCCACTTTTGTAGGGCATGTTGACCATCAAACCACACAACTGGACATCAGATCTCTGATCTCTCCATCACCAACAGACAATCTCAAGGCTTCCTTCCACCTTCGACTCCCTCCTAAAATGTTATCGACCCTGGCAATGGCTAATCTCTAACCGACAATTCCTGCTTCCTTCCTGCCTAAGGTTTCAAAATTGTTTTACAGAAATTGTGACACTAGGCTGATTTCTCCCACAAAACTTGTCCTCTTTGTTCGCCTTTATGCATCCTCTCAACTGAAAAAAACCTTTATTACTCACACTCACACCAAAACTAGTTTCAGTAGATGACATTTTCTCCTACCTAAAGACTCTCCCAGTAATGGTACTTTTCTGTCTGCTCCAAATCTTACATTTCTATCAAGAGAAATATGATCAAATGAGTGTAAGCTTCCTTTGTCGTTTCTCTTTCCTTCTCCCAGAAAAGCATTTTTATTTATTATTTTATTTTTCCTTCTAGTTTCCTGTCTTCCAAGGTTCCTTATGCTAGAGGCTATTCCTTAACTTTCCACATACATCACTATCTTTGGGTACTTCTCTCTAATTCTAAGCAGAAATATAAAAAATACAAACCTTTCAGGCAGTAAAGAGTCAGCTCCTGAATTCTGTTATATTTCATCCACATATTGCAAATCCAAAAAAAATGCAACATCTCAACTTATGACAGAAAATAAGCAATACATTACATGATCACCACCCATATGCGCTCTTCTGCCAAGAACAGTGTCTGATGTGAAAGTTCATAAAGGAGTAACAGGGAGAGGGAGGGAGGTAAGGTGGGACATTTATTTGCTTCCATGGGCTGTTAATTAGGTTGTTAATTCAATTTTACCCACTCCTGTATGTGACTATGTTCACCTAAAGGCACATCTGTTCCATATCAGCTAGAGAGACCAATTTCTCCAGCTTAGCATTTTGATCACTTTGACCCTTATTTCCATCCTGTAATTCCATAGTCACGGAAGAGATGTTACCAATTCCTTAGGTAAAATCTCTGGTTGACACAGTACGAAATGATGTGAATGTGCAGGTAATAGTACACGCAGAGAAATCATGCTAAAGCAACCTGAAATAAAGTACCATTTAGCTGAACACAACAGATAGACTCCTGACTTCCAGCTGGAAAAATGAAAAAACAGACTTGATCAAGTCCCATGCCTGTCCTTTAAGCAAAGCATGTCATCTTTTTTAGAAATTGTGGGAGACACATTTAAGAGATTTTAACTCCATTGATTTAATCTGCAAGTTGACTATAGTATATCCAATAAAATCAAGATTGATCCAACTCCTCAAGCTGTTTGGTTCAATATTAATGTCATCAGCAGGGATGATTAATTAAACAAAATCTCTTGACTTAACTAAACAGAGATATGAAAGTTATTTCCACACCCATTTCTGTGTCATCAAAGTCTCTAATTTAAGACCAGAGCTGAGAAAGAGAATATTGTTTGTTATAAAGCAACAATGTGTGATGATGTATTGCATTTTAAAGCTAGTGAGATAGGGATGTTCTTTCTTCATTGAGGGAACCTCTGACCCATCAGCCTCACCTCTGTGCCTCTTAACCAGTTTTCTCACAGATAAGGGGAGAAATGAAGGCTTCATGCAGTGTTGATGTATTACTCAATGTTGCATACTAATGCAATGGTTGCCTACCAACACTAATATATCTTTTTCAGAGTTAGAACCTGTCAAAAATAACATTGAAGCAATTGATATGAAAAATTTAAGAACAAAAAAATATATCTCTGTATGTGTATCTGCTTCATATATAAAAATGTGTATAAAAATGCTACATATAGAGAGAATATATAAATGTATTGCGTGACAAAATGTACAATGCAGCATATAAGAAGCGTTTGCAAAAAAACAAATACTACAATTAGATTGCAAGAACTGTCAAAGACTTCCATGTTGAAGAAAAACTGTGGAATTCAAATTCTGGATACTGAATTTTTACTGTATCTTATAATTTAGATAGAAAATGTGTATCTCTTTGGTCCTTTAAGACCATTTTATCTCTGGCAAAGTGACAAACACTATGCAAATTTTGCTGAATGTATAATTCTCCTATACCTTTTTTAAAAAAAAGAAAAAGATGACCAACAAGTCACTTTTTGGTACATCTGATAATATAGATAAATTTAAAACTGAATAGCACATCTTTAAAGAATTTGAATGACCCTACGTTCATTTCACTTTCATTTTTGCTTTTAGTGAGCATTGCCGTCATGATGGAAAAGTGTAAAGTTATGCAAACAAAATTTCATCTAATATGCATTAAGATTTCAGTAAGTTGAATTTGGCATTAAAGAAAGAATACTACTTCCACGACGTTTATTGTTCAAAGATATCAGAACAGTAAAATATACAATTATACACATTTTCTAATTTAGGAAGAAAGTACATCAAAATCATGGATAATTCCACGGAAGACTTTAGATTTGTGTCCTTAAGATAATGAGATATTTTGAGAAAAAAGAGATCACAAACAGTAAGTCATTGCAAAGTTTTGGGAATTTGGGAATATTTAGAGAATTAAGGCGAAACAAGTGAATTGATAGTTTACAAATTAAAAATTTTGTGAAAGAAATACATCTGTGAATAATCATAGATTTTTTTTTAATTCAGTTTGGCCAGATTTACTACCAATGAAGAAAAAATAAGATTCTTAAATAAATTTTCAGGCATCCACTTAAAAATTCCTTTTTATGGCTATGACTGAACAATACTGAAAGCACAGTCATGATTTCCAAATGGGTTGAACTTCTTCCCATGTAGTTAAACAGTAGAAGACTATCTCACATTTCCAGAGAGGCATAAAAGATGTAAGCTATTTTTGAATATATTATTCTTCAAGTGATATACCCATAGCAAGCATATAAATACAAGCTCTTTCATAAATTCTGAATTAGAAGGGGAGAGAGAGGGGCAAGGTTGCAGATGTCTGTAAATTTAGGAGAGATCTTCAGTTTATAGCATCTCCAGATATCTCCTTGGGAGAGGGAATTAAAATGTTCTTCCATTCAGAAGAGACAGACTGGTCCCATATCAGATCACCCCAAATTATAATCTTCATTTAATTAAGTTTCATGGACTTACTGGCTGAGATAACTGTGATTGGCTGCACCATTTTACTCTATTTGCACTACTAACCTTGCCACAGAGAGGATCGGGTTATGTACTATCTGTCAACAAATGCTGAATACACAAAACCTTTTGGAAAGTGAAAACATTGTTTAGGGGTATATCATTCCTAATATATTTTCATTATTAAGCCTGGGTATTTGTACTTCCTTTTGGTAGGACAGTCATGTCACTGTTCTCAGTACAAGCTCAACTATTCGTTAGGGTAATTGCCTAGCCAGGCAGTGCCACCGATCACCTGGCTTCAATCTAAATATGTGATGGAGACCAGATTACCCTAAAATGCAGGCAACTGGCTCTCGCATTGAAAGCCTTCCTGTCTCTGCTGAATTCTTGTATTTCAGCAAAATGTACACATCCATCTTATTTTCTGACTCACGCTTTGTGATTCAAAAACTGAACACTGCAGAAATCAATAGAGTCTATTAGAGGCTGAATCTAAAATTACTTTACATAGGAACTGTCAGAGAAATAAAGTTCTTCTTAGGCAACTGTTAGCCACAGAAAAACATCATATGCACAATATTCTTCCTCTCATTTAAGCACTGCAGATATCTTATGGGAATCTTTCCATTCTCAAAATGTGAGCAATTCATTTGGATCCATACTTGCTTTTAGTCGATAGAAATAAAAGACAGGAATTTGCTGCAGTAAAACTTTTGCAGTCTAGAAACATTCACAAGCAATGAATGTGGTTTCAGCTGCCCCAATATACTGTTATGCCAAGAAAAGATAATTTTTAGAACAGCTAATGTTAATTACAAAAAAAATCAGATAAGAAAAATCCATGGGCAGACCTAATCTATTTGTTTTCTCAGTGGTCTCAGCTCCCAAGAAATATATTAAATACAGAAGAATATGTCAATGGGCTGTGCAGGAGACTTTCAAAGTAGGCAAAACGCATAATGCAATGCTGAGAAATTATAAACATATATATTTGTACAGCATGTGTTGTGTAAAATATGAACCTTACACATATACGCCCTCCACAGGTTTATTTGTGTGCATTGATTCTTATTGTGGAAGAAGTGAAAAAATATCAACATAGTTATCTGAATTGCTGTTTCTGAGATTGAGAATTATGAAGGAGATGAAAATCAATTCACTGATTAGGAGAGATAACACAAAAAGGCATAATATCAAAGGTGCATCTCTGAACGCTGAATGACAGAGAAATCACAGTAATCTTGTGATGGATTTTACAGGGACAGGTTTTCATGATCACTGGAAGTAATACAGTTTTCAGAAGCATTTTATGCTCAATGATACTAATTTTTTCTGATTTTTTGGGTGTGATGATGGATCAAGGCCACTGCAGTTGGAAGTCCTATCCCACACTCACCAGTACCAGCTAAAGAATCTCCCAAATGATGGCACTTTGTTATCCTGGCATTCAGATTTCCCGTTTGTCTTCAGAGGGGTCTGATTTTGTGCCTATGCAGCCATAGAGCGGTCTATTTTTTAAGAGTAAGGGTATGTGCCATAACTCATGTAAAAAAAATGCATGCTTGGTTTGTGCCCACTATTACACATATATAGTTACATAAATAAGTACAACTGAAGTCTATTAATTGAAATATTGAACCTATTTCAATGACTCTTGTAAGCATGCATAGAAAGTGGGATTGTGGTGAAGTTTTTAGATAGACTCATCTTTTTCCTGCCCAGTTTAAGCACAATTTCCTTTTGAAACATCAAAGCAAAGTATTTTTTAATAGAAATGGAAAATGTTCATTCTGAACATCTTCTTTTTCACAATACTATTTACATATAGGAACTGTGAATACACAAGTAAAGATTAAATAGGAATAAATCAATGAGTAAAGAGGGAGAAATTTGTCTTTCACTTCTCATTTAGAGAATAAAGTTAGTCAGTTAAAAGTTTAATATTTAGTCAGTTAAAAATCTATTATTTTCCAGTAAAATTAAAACAACTGTGAGAGCTGCTCTTCCTGAATCCTTCCTAAGATCTCTGGCTGTTACAGCGCAAAATGCTGGTTGCTGTGACATTACTCTGACAAGAGTAATGCTCATCCAGCAGGAATTCTACAGCGAGGTACTTTCAAAACCCATTAAAACTGTTCAGTATATATTTTGCTACACACGATTAAACATCCATGAGTAAGTCACAAGGTATACCAGTGAAGAATCACCACGGATGAGAGAAGTCATTACAGGTTTGTAGTGAATTACAGCTCAGGGTTTTAAATTGGGGAAGCTGTTCTGTCACTCACAACAGTAATACTGGTAAAGAGCAAAAGCCAGTGAATATTGGGCAGAGAAATGATCCTCAGGTGGAAGTATTTCTCTTCTTAGAATAAACAGTGAAAAAGTAAGGCTCTGAAATGTAAGCATATTTTCTCAATAAGCAATTAGGGATACGGTATCATAGGTCAATGAAATCATGCTCAAGCTGACTATAACAGACATGAGAAGGGTTGGAAGACGTGAGAGTGATAATCAGTGTCACGCATGGATCTTCAAAAGTACGTGTTTTGTGAAGTAAAATGTTTTGCACCAAACCGTTTTAAGTAATTCTTTCTCCCTCTTCACATTCACTCTACTACAGCCATCAAATTTGTCTTCCCGTTCTTTTCAGTTCATCAGTGTGCCTATCACACTGATGAATGTACCACAAGCACTGCTGTAAATTGGTGTATTTGTTACGATGCTTTGGATTAAATGCTGTCACCTCCACATGGTGCTAAGCAACACTTCACGATCAAGAACTAGTAATTAAGACAAACACAAAATGAGCACATCGGTAATACTGCTTTTCTGAGTTGCTCTAGAAAGATGTGGATGTGCGACACCCCAATTTCACTTTGAAATTAAGTGATCAGCTAACTTGGAGAGGAAACCATATAAGTAAAAAAAGTAATCTCAGTGAGATATTAATAGAAATTTCTATACCTAAAATGACAAATTTCCTTCTCTATTAAATTATTTCTACAAGACATTCCTAGAAGGCCGCGAATTCTTCCACAGAGTTTTCATTTTTTCTATAGCTGAATATAGAATATTCATATTTTTCTTTCTATATCGTCACTTCTATAGGATGGCAATAAGTAGAAGCTTTTTTTAATGTTCTATATGACTTACAATGGAGAAAAAATGCACCTCCTGAGATGCAGCGGCTTATTGACTGTATGTGTTGTGACTGCATTAGTTTCTGGATGTT
>VXAK01010491.1:0-15473 GCA_013399435.1 Arenaria interpres | reverse complement strand
AATGCCCTGAGGTGAAGTGGGTGTACTCCCTGACGTGTTGGGTGCCCTGAGGTGAAGGGGGCCTCCTCCCTAGGTGGCTGGGAGTGTTTTCTGAGTTATAGGGTGCCCTGAGGTGTAGCGGGGTGTTCCCTGAGGCATGGGGTGCCATCAGGTGAAGGGGGGATGGTCCTTCAGGTGTGGGGTGTTCCTGGAGGTGAAGGAGAGGGTGCTCTGAGGTGTGGGGCGTTCTCTGAGGTGAAGTGAAGAAGGGATGCTCCCTGAAGTATGAGGTGCGCTGAGGTGTAGAGGTGGATGCTCCTTGAGGTGTTTGGGTGCCTGAGGTGAAGCGGGGGTTCCTCGAGTTATGGGGATGCCTGAGGCAGTCCCTGAGCTGGTGTGAGGGGGGGTCCCTGAAACAAGGGGGTTTTGAGCACCCTTCTCTTGGGCTGGTAGGAAGATAAGAGGATGAGGTGCCCTTTGCATGGGGCCAGGGGTCTGTGCCCCCCTCCTGCCACTGCTGGAGAATCGAGGCGGGGCCCCTCTCCCTGAGAGGCTACTGCTTTGCCCATATTGATGCTGGATGCAAACTAAAGCTGGGCGTTGCAGCTCAGATGACACCCGGTTAAATGTGCTTTTAGCTTGGGTAACTGCTGGGGTGGGAGCAGCTGGGGTGCCCTCTCCTCTCTTGCTGTGTCTCATAACAGCATGGGGGGTGAGCATGGATAAAACACCCCGTGTATTCTGAAAAATGGTGAAATGTTCCCTCCCCATCACATCCTTCCTTCAGCTAACTCTGTTTTTCCTGTTTGCTGATAGTTGGCTTTTGGTTTTACTGGGCAACCGTCCCATGTTTTAATTTTGGAGAGCATTAGGAGCAAGGTTAAGTGAGGAAGTCGAGGCTCTGCATGAGGGTTTAGCAATCTCTATCAAACTAAGTCTGTGCCCTTTCCCCTCTTGTATGCAGTGACTTTTATTGTACGGGAGCTTAAGCAGTAATGGTGGAGGGGGGAATAATTACTTAGCAAAGACATGCTTTTCTTTAGAAATGCTCAGAGATGTGAGTCTGCACCTGAAGCTTTGATTCGTGGCCTCAGTGCAGTCAACATTATTAAGAAGTAGACACACGCTCGGAGTTACTTGAGCTACGTGTTACCAGATGTGAAAATGAAGAGTTACTAGAGAAAAGTCAATAGATGTTAACTTGAAATGAAGATATAACTGTTCCTTGGATAAACATGATTTACCAGACATCCACTTAGGGGCAAAGAGAGGGAATGGAGGTGACTCTTGGCAACCGGAGCTGTGCAAGTATTGATCCTAATTTGAGAGCAAGTAGTTACTTTAAAATGTGGGCCTGTGCTATGTTAATGAACATAAACATGAGCGCTCCTGTGGGTGAACTTTACAGGGAGCAGTAGATCGTTCAGGAGATCAAGTATGGCCTTCTCCCTGCTAAATTTTTGGTTTTATTCTTTCCCAGACTTGTGCAAGAACCGAGTGAATGCTGCAGGGAGAAGCCTTAGTTATTAGTCATTGGACTTCGTTTGTGAAAGTGAGACCAAAACACAGTCTTGTGTTTTTTTTTTTTTTTTTTTCCCCTAGGAGCAGAGGCTTTTGTAGGAGTTTGTAGGAGCAGAAACTGAATCATCAATTATAGGATGTTCCAGTTGAGTAAATATTTAGTTTAAGTTATGTGGGATGAGTGCTGAAGAAATGTTAATTGTAGCAAGTGTAAGTCTGTGACAGAGTCTGAGGTATTGTTTTGCTGTGTGCTCTGCAAATATAAAGACCACGTGCTGAGGTATCTGTGTGCTGTGTCAGTGCTCGCAATCAAATCGAGAAGCTCTGAAAGTACCCTGATAACAAATCATCCTCTTTCACTGTATTATCCGAGCTTAAAAGTCTGTTACTGAATTGCAAGATGCCTTACCTTGGAGGGGCTGTCACTCTGGAGATATTTTACTGCAGAATCATGAAAAAGAATGGAAAAGCCATTCCAGTCTCTTGTACCCACTTCTGTAATGCAAAAATCTGGCTGATCCGACTGTGGTGCTACGTAACGCAAGGTAATTTTTTTCTACCTGCCAGCACAGAAATCAACTCGGTGACTTGTTTAAGTAGGCAATGTTCTCTAGAACACCCAGTGCTGCGTTTTTGAGTATAAGGGTGAGAGTAAGATGGTCTGAGTCATGGCTGTAAATCTCTCTAAAGACCAAATTCTCAAAATGTGGACTTTGAGGTGAGTGTTTTTAATGACTGAAATGACTTTTTAACAACTGAAATGTTGAAGCTGTAATTTGGGTTTAGTCTAGATTTAAATGTGCCAGTGAAATTCACGTTGATTAGAAAACGAAGCTCCTGCTACTGACACATTTGTGGGAGTGAAAATGTCATGTCCAAAATCTTCTACCAATTTGACT
Organism: Arenaria interpres; assembly: GCA_013399435.1. NCBI lineage: Eukaryota > Metazoa > Chordata > Aves > Charadriiformes > Scolopacidae > Arenaria > Arenaria interpres. The sequence goes on along the minus strand of VXAK01010491.1, from coordinate 13,074 downwards.
ACGCTTGTGTTGGACTGACTATAACCTATTCTTTAATTTGTTCGTTGGTGGCAGGATGTCCTGTCTTAAAGATGCCTTTTGCTGTTGTATTCCACATTTTAAGTAGGGTAAAATAGAGAATATGGCTGTAAAGAAATGCATCTGGTTAAGCATAAAATTCCAATTTGTATCCCTAAGTACTTGTGCCAGGATGTCGTTTTCTTTTCCCAAAGAGTGAGTCTAACAGAATTGAGAATGTGTCATGAAATAAATTTACTTTAAAAGCAGAGATTCTTTAGCGTTATCTCTTCCTAATTGCTCAACACCAGGAGTGTCATGATAACTTACTGATTTCTAAATGCTCAAACCAAACTTTTCAGTCCTGTCATGACAAGCAGTTTGAAGCGATGGGGGTCTGTGTGTGGGGGAACCCAAACCTTTCAGACTTTCATATTCTAGAGGGAAGGGGTTGGACAGAAAAATACAGTCTTAAGACAGAGAGCCAGTCATGCTGCAGTCAAATGATCTGTTGAGTGTTACTGTGCTCATTGCTGACCAGAACAGATGTCATGTGTGGTTGTCTAGAGACAGGCGAGCACATCTTCATGGACTCCAGAGCCACTGCCTCCAGCGCTTCAGATTTTTCTTTCGTGCTGAAATTGATGAGCTTTTACTGTCAATTCCACGTTAGACTGAAGCTTTTAATGAACAGTGAGATAGTGTTTGAAGACCTGCAAGCATGAACTTGAGCTGCATGTACCATTGTACAAACAGCTGTACTGATGCAGGGTTTGAAGTGAGTGAATAGGGAGCTGTGAGGAAGAAAAAGAGCCCGTATTTTTTTAAAAAGAAATTATTTCCAGTTGGTCTGTTGTTCAGCCATTCAGTCAGATCCGTGTCCATAGACTGAAGCATCCCTCTTGTCTGGTGGCTAACCAGGGCATGAATAAACTATAGGTATAATTGGTTTTGAGTGGAGCAGAGGTGAATCAGTCAGAAATAATGACTGGAGACATTTTAGAAAATGACAAAAATGTCCCTTACTACTTTGTTGTGCTAAAGGTGGATAACAGGAAAAAAAGCAAACAAAACCCAATGTGGATTCCAGTGTAGTTGGTAGTTCCAGGGAGTGTAGTGATGCCTAAGGTGAGTTTTCAAGACTTTGGTTCAAAGAATTTGGGTGTATTGCATGAGAAGGTGTGTGTGAGGGAGTTAGATATGCTCTAGTGAATATGGACATGGTGGTAAGATGGGAAGGGGTAAACTGTGTCACTATGCACAGCTGTGAATAGCGTTAGACTGAAGTCCAGGTGACCCAGTGGAATCATAGAATGGTTTGGGTTGGAAGGGACCTTAAAGAACATACAGTTCCAACCCCCCTGTCATGGGCAGGGACACCTCCCACCAGACCAGGTTGCTCAACGCCCCATCCCCATCTTCTATATCTTTCAGTTCATAGACTTCTCTTGTCAGATGGTGAAAGTTTCTGTGGAAAGGAGCAGCAATGAGCTTTCAGCCACAGCTTTCAGCCTTCCAGTAACTGAAGGGGGCCTACGGGAGAGATGGAGAGGGACCCTTGATCAGGGAGGGGAGCCATAGAATGAGGGGTAATGGTTTTAAACTGCAAGAGGGGAGATTTAGATTAGATACTAGAAGGAAATTCTTTGCTGTGAGGGCGGTGAGAGCCTGACCCAGGTTGCCTAGGGAAACAGTGGCTGCCCCATCCCTGGAGGTGTTGAAGGCCAGGCTGGGTGGGCCTTTGATCAACCTGCTCTGGTGGGAGGTGTCCCTGCCCATGGCAGTGGGGTTGAAACTCGATTATCATTAAGGTCTCTTCCAACTCAAACCATTCTGTGATTCTGTGAGATGTCAGAAGTAGGTGTTTAGGGCAGAGCAAAACAGAGCAGACATTTAGTGAAAATTCCCAAGGACGCTCTGTAGCCTCCATTCACTCAGTCATCCCATTCACTGTGATTCATAAAGAACCAGTTGGTTGGATTTTTAGGAGCCTGAGAACAATGCTTAGCAAGCATGGCTCCTGTGGCATCCATACTAGCTTAACTCTGGGAGCAGTTTAGTTCATGTGGTGCAGGACAGAAGTTTGAGATAATAAGGACAAGGGACCTGAACTGGTCCCATGATGAGCCGTGTGAGGCTTCCTTGCTCTCTGAACTTCACCAAACTGCAGAGATCACCTGTGGTTATACTTGGTACTGATACAGACTTGTCAGACCTGATGCACACTGGTTTCATGAAATGCATGTTGGGGTTTCCAGTAGCTGGGTAAAAGTATCTTGTGGCCAGGTTATGTTTTCTCCCATCCCACCACTGCTCAAAGAATGGGTTATCCCCGTCCTGAACCTGTTTGGCAGGGAAAGGTTGTTCGTACCAAAGATGAAAATCTTACTTAGGAATTGAAACACTTCTGTCAGTCCAACAAAGTTCTGGAGAAAACCTTTAAGTGGTAGGAAGAAAATCCCCTCCAAATCTGCTTTTAACATGAAACCACGCTGTAATGTTTACTTTCCATGAACTGGTTGGCTGTAATGAAGGGATTGGATTAAAAAACTGTGAAGGCCCTTTTCAGGTTTATACTCTTATTCCATAATACTTCCTATGAATGGGAAGTTGATGACAGGATCTGAATATCTCATTGATGGCCACAGAAGAGAAAATTCTATCCAGTTGGTAAAATATCTTGTGTAAGAAATCGTTCCATTGAGCTGTATTTAAATAAATGTTATATAGTAAACATTTAACAGTCTTTAAGCTTCTTGGGTTGTAGTAATTACATGATCTTCATTTATGTGCTTCAGAAATTTGTGTTACACTGTTTGAACCCACGATGCAAAGGAATGGATATCGTGAGTGGGGTGAAACTTTAAAGCTGTTTTTTCTTTTGAAAATACTTCTGGAAAGAAATATTTATTTATTTTTTTAAACTACTTCTGATTTGCGTGTGCTTCTGGATTCCAATAATAAATAAAACCATATTTTCAGCAGTTGGAAGTGACAGTCCAGTGTAATCCAGTACCTTGGCTATATGTTTAGATACTTGAGGTGATCCAAGTGAGTAGAGGCAAAGCAAGATGAGAAGAACATGGGTGAATTAAAACAAGGTTAAATTTTCAGAGTTACTTTCTTTAAAGGTGTATGCAACAACTTGGGTAACGTGGCAGAAATGGGTGGTTCAAAGTGCACTGACAAATGAGTTCGAGAGGTGTTTTATGTGGGAGAAGTGAAGAAAGCTACTGTATGGGCTCAGGGCTGCAGCTGGACTAGTTTTTTTAAGTGAAACAGTGTGAAAAGAGCATCTTTTTTTGAGCTAGTTCTATATAGCTATGGCTGTATATTCCACTGAGTAATATGAAAACGGAGACTGACTCTTAAATGTTTGACTTCCTCTTTTGTACTAAATATGCTGGGGGAAATCAGAATAGCGGATAGAAAGTGTCGTATTTGAATATTGCTTTCGCTTCTCTGAGGCATGCTCTGTCTCCAACCACTGAGTGGGGAGGGAAGTGCTGCTCCAGTAAAACACTGCTATGTGGGTGTTGATTTAGTGATCTTAAACAGCTGAATCCATGTCCAGCCGTATCAATGTTGTGTGTTTGTCAGAGGTAATTTGGAGGAAATAATTGTTAAAGTTACTGTAAAACTGTAATCACGGCCCGAAAGGTTGGCCGTTAATCTGGGGCTGGATTTTTGTGCTCTACAATATACTTTTTATTTTTATTTTTTCCCTAAAGAATGCAAGTGTGTTTTGCAGACTGGACGATCTGTCGCTACGTTAGAGAGAGACCGTTCTGTCCGAAAGCTGTAGTAAATCAGTTTTGCTGCTTTATTCAGGAGGCATGTGGGGGATTAGGGAATATTCTTAGTTGAGTGAAGGAGAGGTCTTGGTACCTGGTAACTAGAGACTCATTCCTTATTTATGTGACTGGTCTGCCCTTGGTTTGTCATCCAGTAACATGATAAACATTAATATGCTTCAGGCTATTAATCAACGTACGCTGTTTGCTTGTGCAACTTGGTGCATGCTTAAAATCAAGTGGTTCTTTAAGGTCAGAAGTGCCTTTGCTTTGGTTTTCTCAATGCTTTATTCCATGAGGCCCTGTTTACTTTTTTGGGTTCCTTCCTTCCATTTATATATTCCATGTGATGATTTATATTTTCCATTGCTTAACTGGTATTCCCAGGTCATTCCCGCAGCTAATGTGGACTAATGCTCTCTTGTCCAAGGTGATGTTAAGAGGCTTAAGGGACTTCTCTGAACCGCTACAAGTGCCTTATTAATGAGGTGGGACTTGCACCCCAATGTTCTCTTTTCTACCCCATGGTACAATTCCCACGTTGTGTCAGAGAAGCAGTTATAGTTTTGGTCTTTTCATCTCAAAAGTGAGTAAATATTAAATAAATATTTTCTACATTTATTTAAATAATTTCTAAATATTTTCTAAATTTCTATTAAATAAATATTGTCTAAATAAGATGAACTCGGAGGAAAACATCAATACGAAAAGGTGGTATTTCTAACTGCTGCTGCTTAAAGATCTTGGTTAAAGATGGGAAGACTGTATATCTAGTTTCTTGTTATTCATACTTTATATAAACACTCAGCAAGAGGAGCTTTGTCTGGCCAGCGGTCAGTGCTTATGAGGTTTTCTTAACCCCAGTTTAGAGCAATTTTTTTAGGGTGTGCTGACAGTTTTTATTCTTCGGGGTTGTGGTGGTTGCCAGCTTGCTCGGTCTGTGGCTCTTGATGTTGTAGTGACCATAACTAAACACAGCTGGTGAAACAACACACAGAAAGAACTTCATTTGCCTAAGTCCCTGCATGGGATTATGATTTTGCTTTTGAACCCTTCCTGCTAACATTATTTTTAAGTAAATTCTAGGTTTTGAGTCTTGTTTTGTCACACCTAACCAGCTGTCCTGTTTGTATCCGACGACAGAATACCCGTGTCTTCCGTACCTGTCCTTATCTTATGTTTTAAGTATCGAGCTCTTTCAGTTTTTCTACAGGGATGAGCACAAATTTTGGATGTTGAAAGAAGGACGAGGATGCAGAAATCAGTGAAGAATGTGAACACTGTGGGTTTGTGTTGACTTTTAGGCTTGGTCTTGGTTGTCTCATTGGTTCTGAGCTCTAAAATAGCGCTGTAGACTTTCTACATGTGCTCATGGTGTACAACGAGAAAATTTCTTGCGCTTGCTGAAGTTACCAGCTGTTTATGTCGTTGCTCTGAGGTAGAAGTTGAATTCTGAGTTGCTCCCCGGTGCAAATTCAGTTATTTAGTGAGGGAAGAGTTTAGTGGGATGGCTAGTAAGGGTGCAAGGGAGGATAGTCTAAAGGACTTAGCTGCCTTTTAAGAGTAATATATAGCTATCTTAATTATCTTCTGATACAACTCTTGCTGTTTTAATTAGCATTAAAGGAGCAAGTTGTGCCATAGACTGACATGTTTTGTCAGATGTAACATTGATTTCACACCTTGCATTCTTTAACTCTGGGTTGAGCTAATGGAGGGCTCTTTTGCATTCAAGTAGCTGGAGAATAATCATACTTCTGCATGGGCCACATCAAATAGAGAGCTGTTCCTCTTCCTTCCTCTTTCACTTTCTCCTTACATAAATTAGGGAAGACTCAGTGTCTTTTGGAGCACATCTTCCACTTGCTGACTGTCCTTGAAGCTCCCACTGAGATACAGAAACAGGAGTAGTTGTGGCAGAGTATGGATGATTAGAAACGTGTATTGAACCTTAGAGTGTTCAAGTGAACCTTTCAAAAACCTTTCAGATGCCCTAAGTGTAAAGGAAAGGAAGCACCTTGATTTAAGGAACTGTAAACTAAAGTCCACAATTGTGAATCTGTGAAAACTTTAAGCCCGTGTTGGTGAAGGTAGTTTTGACTTTTCTTGTGGTCATTTATTCTGGGTAAATCACATTGCACAGACTCAATGCGTCTCCTTGCATCAAGTATTTAGGAATGCGAGGGAAGAAAGTGTTGTGTGTGGTGTATGTTTCATCTTCACAGGAAAAAATGCAGTCACATTCCTACTGCGCATCTTTGAACTGGTGTATCGTACCTGGGGACAACATCTTGCATTAAATATTTAGGAATGTAAGGGAAGAAAGTTTGTGGTGTATGTTGCATATCTTTTTAAAGACTGTAGCCAGAAAGTAGCTAAGCCTTAGAAAGGAAAATGAGTTAGTGAACTGCTGTGAATCCCATAATTTAATTTATTTTTTATTTTATTTTCTTGTGTTTTTTTTTTTAATATTTGACATAAGGAAATTGAGATATGAAGAAGATGCAATTATAAGGAGATCCGCAAGTCATTCATTCAACTAATGATGGTCGTGTAGCTTTGAGGGCCTCGCTGCCTTCAAGTAGGATAAGGGGTAATGGTTTTAAATTGGAAGAGGGGAGATTTAGATTAGATACTAGAATGAAATTCTTTGCTGTGAGGGTGGTGAGAGCCTGGCCCAGGTTGCCCAGAGAAGCTGTGGCTGCTCCATCCCTCGAGGGGTTCAAGGCCATGCTGGACAGGGCTTTGAGCAAGCTGGTCTGGTAGGAGGTGTCCCTGCCCAGGGCAGGGGGGTTGGATCTTGATGACTTTTTAAGGTCCTTTCCAACTCTAACCATTCTATGATTCCAAGTGCTGAAAGGACATTAAAATAGAATTCCAAAAATTCCTTGTGGTGTGTCCTACAACATTGCATATCTAATGCTTCTGCTTTGCTTCTGAAGTAGATCTGAAATCACATGTGATTCTCTTGACTCTGAGCTGTCGAAAGCTGAACTGTGGAAAACTGTTTAATTACAGAACTTCTAAATAAATCTTCCTGGCAAGCATGTAAATTGGAGTACAAGCATTTTCTTGTCCTTCTGGTGGTTTTAAGTAACACCGCATCTAAATAGTAGCTAAATGCTGTACGTTTGTTTGCTATTAAAGGCTTTGTGTACTGCAGCAGACTTGACCCAAACCTTCTGTCAGGTTCCTTTTCTTTTGTGGTGGAGTGTGTCAAATTGGAAAACAAGGCAGCTTGAAAATTTATGTAAAAATGAATTAAGTATTAATTCTTCTCTACCATTTGACTTTCAAGAACTCAAGTAGAGTGGTTGCTACTTCATACTCAAACTGGTGTGGACAGCTGAAAGCAAGTGGTTAGTGAAAAACTGAGGAAGTAGAAAATTTTAATAATGAGGTGCAGAGCAGTGTTGTGATAATAAATAATGCTTACGTTGGCTAAGTACAGTCCATATTTTCATAATTTTTTTTTAGAACTAGAGCTTTTATGCTTTTTAAGAAAAAAATAAATGAATTCTCAACCTGACGGCTGTGAGCTACAAAGCACGACGAGCCCTGTGTTTTTTCTGTTACTTAATTATGACAAATAGCTGACCTTGCAAGCTCAGTTCTGTTAAGTTCGAAACGACAGGCTTTGCTGTAGTAACGGTTGTGTTGCGAACTAATCTCTGCACCCTGCTTTAATGCTAAAATAGTTGGAAGGATTTTGCTTAAATTCTTCCAGAGCTACTGTGGGTCATAAAGCAGGCAAGCCAGGAAACTCATACGAAAGCCAGGTAACAGAAAAATACGTACCAGCTTGTACAGAGGTCAGGGTTAATCCTGGATGGAAAAGAATTTATGGAATATTCTCCCTCGAAACAATCGGGAGGAGGGCAGCAGTCTGGAAATCAGAGATGGTGTCCAGAGATAAAGACTGTGTCTTGCTGTTTATGTTAAAAACCGATAGGTAGGATGTTCCATTAAGTAAGGAGAATTGGTGCTGAAGTGTATCCAGTGTTGAAAGTCCTGTATTATGTCTTCTGGACAAAAACTGATTGCTTTTCAGGTAATTGGGCCTCTGTGAGAACCCTGAATGGTGACTTGGGTTTGGCAACCTTGGGCTTTTCAAGTAATTTCTGTAAATGTTGACTTTGCTTCTACAAGGTGATTTCCCAGCCTTCTTGTGCTGGTTTTACCCTTGTATTTACACTTCAGGCAAAAGTAAGGTTTTGTGGTTTGTTGGGTGTTTTTCCCTCCCTCTGCTCATTTTTTGTTGAATCAGAAACACTCTCTTGAACCCGTGTGATGCTTTGCATTTTAAGTGGGTTATATGGGGTATTATCGGGGTGCTGCGGTGGGGGAAAGAAAAAAAAAGCCTTTTTTTGCAATCCAGCCACAGATTTATAAAAATTTCTTCCAGGCCAATTGAATTTTAACTTCATTCTGGAAAATGTATTCAAACTTGCTAAATTCTTAGACTATTTCAACAGAATGGATGACTGTTGCTGGAAGAAACTAAACCTGCCTGCCTTGCTTAAGTTTAGATGCTTCTCTGACACCTTTGCAAACTGATTTAACGTGTCGAAGTGCCAGTGTTTCTGCTGGGAGCAAGAATTCAGGAATGGTTCTGCTGAAAGAGCCAGTGCTTAAGAGTCCATGCAACTGGGAGAGAGGACAGGAGGAGGCAGATGTGGAACAGAAAGAAGACAGACCCCCCTCTTTTCTCCGCAGCAGTGAGCCATTAGATCATCTCAGCTGCTAATAAAACCATAGGCTCCGCGTGATAAAGAATAAGGCTTAGCTGTTGCCCATGTAAATGACCTGAGCTTCACTATTCATACTTGAATCCTGAGCTAGTAAGTGTGGTAGATCAGTAGTGAAGATAGAAAAATGGTGTTTGGCCATGTTCTCATCATGCTTGGATATACTTCCATTATCATCTTTTTTTTTTTTTTCTCAGGGTCATCTGATTCTTGTAAGAGAATAATAAAGTGGTTAAGATGGAAGAGGAGTCAGAACTCTCTGTGCTTGTTTTTGCTCCCTATTATGTGACCTTGAACAAATAATTACGAAATTCCACGAATACTTCAGGCTGTTGTAGGTAGTTGCTGTTCTCCTTGTGGTTCCACGAACAGTCCAGACCTTTTGTTAACAGCGGTGCCCTTTTCTCTTGTTTTGACTTATTCCCTTTTCTTCCCTTCCTCCCCACCCCCTGCCTCTGCAGTGATTTTTATTAATGGTACCAGGTTGTTAGATTTAACCCAACAAAAAAAACCCCAAGTGAATAGCTTTGTCACTTCAGTTTCTCAGGTCCAGAGGGAAGCAGAGGGTGCCTGGATACGTTTATGCCATGAAGAAATTGCAGTGTTAAAAAAAACAACCCCTCTGCCGCCTTCTACTCCTGCCTGCTCTGCCCTGCTTTTGTGGTGGGCACAGTGAGCTGAATTATAGAATCATCGAATGGTTTGGGTTGGGAGTGAACCTTAAATATCATTAAATTCCACACCCCTGCCGTGGGCAGGGACACCTCCCACTAAACCAGGTTCTTCAAAGCCCCATCCAGCCTGGCCTTGAACGCCTCCAGGGATGGGGCAATCACAGCTTCTCTGGGCAACCTGTTCCAGTGTCTCACCACCTCAGAGTAAAGAATTTCATAGAATCATAGAATCGTCTAGGTTGGAAGAGACCCTTGGGACCATCGAGTCCAACCATCTACCCTACTCTACAAAGTTCTCCCCTACACCATATCCCCCAACACCACATCTAAATGGCTCTTAAACACACTCAGGGATGGTGACTCAACCACCTCCCTGGGCAGCCTATTCCAATGCCCGACCATTCTTTCTGTGAAAAATTCTTTCCTAATGTCCAGTCTAAACCTACCCTGTCGGAGCTTGAAGCCATTCCCTCTCGTTCTGTCACTAATTACCTGTGAGAAGAGACCAGCACCAACCTCTCTGCAGTGTCCTTTCAAGTAGTTGTAGAGAGTGATGAGGTCTCCCCTCAGCCTCCTCTTCCTCAAACTAAACAGTCCCAGCTCCTTCAACCGCTCTTCATAAGATTTGTTTTCCAGGCCCTTCACCAGCTTCGTTGCCCTCCTCTGCACCCGCTCCAGCACCTCAAGATCTCTCTTGGATTGAGGTGCCCAAAACTGGACACAATACTTGAGGTGTGGCCTCACCAGTGCTGAGTACAGGGGGACAATCACCTCCCTCCTTCTGCTGGTCACGCTATTTCTAATACAAGCCAGGATGCCTGTCGATTTCCTCCTCATATCTAATGTAAATCTCCCCTCTTTCAGTTTAAAATCATTACCCCATGTCCTATTGCTCCCCTCCCTGATCAAGAGTCTCTCCCCAGCTTTCCTGGAGCCCCTTGAGGGACTGGAAGGGGCTCCAAGGTCTCCCCAGAGCCTTCTCTTCTCCAGGCTGAACCCCCCCAACTCTCTCAGCCTGTCCTCCCAGCAGAGGGGCTCCAGCCCTCCCAGCATCTCCGGGGCCTGCTCTGGCCCCGCTCCAACAGGTCGATGTCTCTCCTGTGCTGAGTCCTCAGAGCTGGATGCAGTTAGAAGAAATTAGACTTAAAATGAACTTACTTTGTTTTTGCCAATTTTAGCTTGGATAAATTCTCTGACCCTCGCCGTGAGACTGCCCAAATGCACAAGAAAACATTGTCTGGGATAGGAACAAGTGTCTAGATGCAGAAGGTGGTATTTTAGGCAGAGGTAGTGAAAGATTGTGGTATCTTAAGTGTTGAGGGAACTAAAGCATGAAGGGACAAGGCAGTTTCAGTCCTTTAAACCGCAGAAGGCTTGGTAGACTGAAGAGTTGTGGGATCGTCTGATGCAAAAGCAAAGTACTAGCAAGGATGTTGATCAAAATACTTTATTCTTTAGCAGCCTGACTTGTTTATGGCCTGTGGTAAATCTGGAGAGGTTCCCGGAAAGTCACTGAAAGGGAACACTAGATATGTTAAACAACTGATAATGTTTCTTCAGAACGGTGAAAAGTGAGTGCTTTTCTTCATTTAAGAAAAAAAGACCCCTGGCTTTTGAGGGAAGCTGGTCGTTGCTGAGCATGGATGGTGTGTGGAGCAGTTCTGTCAAGATGCGGCTGTTGAATTTAGGGGGGACAGTTTTGTGGCTCTGCAGGTGTCGGGGCGAAACCCAACGGTGGACACTGCTCTTCTGGTCTCATCTAAAGCTTTTCTGTATATCTTGGGGATAGCTGAGTGCTTATAACCTGTGTTATCTTTACCTCCAGCAGGGTTTATAAAATATAAGATGCTACCTGGGGGTTCTTCTAAGGGAAAATTAGTGGGTCTCTTGTGGATTGTAGTCATTGATTGTCAAGGTAGAAGGAAGCACTAATTGCTTTTATGTAGGAGTTGCTTTTACTCAGTTGCAACTTAGACTGGCAATTAAATCAAATGATAACAAGGCCTAGCATGTAATTTCACTGCTCCATTGATTTGGGAAGTGCAAAGGATTAGGACAATTGTGGTAATCAAAATAACTTGTGTACAAACCCCCTAGAACGAGCTGTTAAACCTGCTCCACTGCTCTGCTAAGAGATGCACCTGAATTCAGGCTGTGTGCGCTAAATTCAGAGCTGTTGAAAGAGTTAAAAACCGTTTTAAGGTTTTAAATTCTCCTTGTCAGAGCTTACCTAAATCACTGCTTTGCTGAGAAATAACTTTTTTTATTGCACTAGGCTTATTAAGGTGCCTGGTGTAGTGTCTGAGATCTTCAGTGCTGTGTTACTGATAGACTGTCAACTGTTTGAGGAGATAGCGGTGAGGATTATCTATACTCATCTGCATATTTTGCTTATCTTTTTTTATGAAAGCAGATCCTGCCCTATCAGTTTGCAAACACAGCTGGCTTCTTCGGAGCTGTGTGAGTCATGAGGCTGCCAAAGCATTTATCAAGTTGGTTGTGGTTTTTTGGTTTGGTTTTTTTTTTTTTTTTAGCGTTTGTATTTTTATTTTTAAACTGGACTTTTTGCAGTGGCTGTTCTGGTTGCAGAACATGTCGTCTGTGAAGGATCCTTCCTTGTGATGAAGATCCTTGATACTTTTATAAAAAGAGCAAATAAGTAAAACTTGTCTCTAATGAGAAGCGACTACTCTTTCCCATTTCAGCTAAAAGAAAAAGGAAACGAAAGAAGTCAGGGTTATTTGCAGCTCCTGTATTCACTGCAAAGTGCAGCGGGTCACTTCTCCATGAAAAGTTGCTTCTGCAGTTTAAAAATGCACTGATACCTTCTGGTGAAATGCTTTCCAGTTTACTTGTAGAGTCATAGAATGGTTTGGGTTGGAAGGGACTTTAAAGATCATCTCGTTCCACCCCCCTGCCATGGGCAGGGAAACGTCCCACCAGACCAGGTTGCTCAAAGCCCCCTCCAACCTGGCCTTGAACCCCTCCAGGGATGGGGCATCCACAGCTTCTCTGGCCAGCCTGGGCCAGTGTCTCACCACCCTCACAGCGAATGTCTTCCTAACATCTAGTCCATATCTCCCCTCTTTCAGTTGTCCTGTCTGCCTTGGGCAGCTTATTGCTGCACCATCCCCTTTCCATCAGCGCAGCTGCTTGTAGAGCCACTTTGTGACCCACGTTGAGGAACCAAGCTGATGAAACTAACCCAGCAAAGGAGAGTGGAGGTTAGTTTTCATCCAGCCGAGTTCCCCGGTGTGATTCACTGAGTGCCTCTACAAGTGCTTATTTATTAGTATTATTAGTACAGATAAGGAGGGTGATTTGGGTGATGCCAGTGATCGCTGAACTATAACACACTGGGTTTTTTTGTTCCATGTATTGTAACATCTTGAGCAAAAATGATGTGAAACACATAGGAGGTAACATTTAATAGAGATTTGAAAATTCCTTCAAAATAATACTTATTTTTTTGTCACAGAACAGCTGCAAGCCCTTGGTGAAGAATTTCAGAGCCTATTTGAATTGTCTTTTGGGTAGGTCTTCATAGCTGATGGTCTCCTGGCTAAAGTTAATTATCTTTGGGCAGGAGAGGTTAATTAGCTCTGAATGCTGCCTCTGTAGAGTTCTGAGGACGTCTGAATGATGCAATATAATATCAGCGACAATGTGGTGGGCAAACTAGAAGGTTTATTTTCAGGATCCGAGTTCCTCTGTCATCATGAGCCCATACTAAAGAATGTGAACAAGAAAATTGTCCCTAAAATTGGAAACTTGTTGCCTGTCAGCTGGGCTAATTGCACAAGGAATGGGACAGGAGGGAGGAGGAGCGTGATGACTCCAGGCCACATCTGGAGTACTGTG
>VXAK01010490.1:0-11557 GCA_013399435.1 Arenaria interpres | reverse complement strand
CCTAGAAGATTCTGTGATCTCAGAAAATTTTCTCATAGAGTTTATCACGTATCATTGGAACTTCTAAGACTACTGCCTGATGTTTTATTTTTTGAGCCAACTGAGAACAATTGCTTGCTTTTTATTCACGAGGTAGATAAGTTCTCTACTGGAGTCTGGCATGTTAGTATTGGTTGATCTCAGAAGAGGGAACAATACTTAGGGATCCCCGATTTCATTCTTTGTCCTGGATGAGACTACACACTGATTGTCACAGTTTCCTTCACAAACTCAGTCCTGTATCTTTTTTCTTTTTTTTTTTTATTTCCTTCCCTGGCTTTCTGTCCTCCCACACCCCATCTTCGCATATCTCTCCAACAGTCTTTTATCTGCTATTGTAGTTCTCCTATATTGCCTCCTTAGTTCCAAGTCTCATGGTTTTGTTTCTCATTTGTACAGGACTTCATCTCTTTTCCCAGCTGCTTTTACATATACTTGTCTAGTTCTAGTTTCACCAAAAGTTAATTTTCACTTTCTCATGATTCAAAAGTTTTTACCTTCTGAACAGTGTCTTTCTTATGCTTTAGTGCCAGCTGGGGACTCATTTAAAACACAGTTGAACGGTGGATTGACTGGGTCAATAAAATATGTACTATGATTTGACAGTGCTATATGTCACTATCACTAATATGCTAACCTAATTTCCCTTGTATAGGGTGGTTTTCAAATATGAAATGATAGATTAGTTCTGTAAAATATACAAAAAATGCAAACATAGTTTTAAGACTTCATTAGCAGTCTGTTCTACTTACCTGGTACACGGCTAACTGAATTTTTTCTCTTTTTCTCTTTTTTTGTCCTCCAGGAATCTATATCAACCTGCAGATTTGCACAACGAGTTGCTCTTATTAAGAATGAAGCAGTTCTTAATGAAGAAATTGACCCCAGATTGGTGAGAATAGTCTGGGGGCAGTTTTCTTGTTTTAAGTTTCAATAATCACTAGCAGTCAAACGCATTTTGAGGATTTTATACTGAATCATCCCATTAAATTGTTTCTAGATGCAAGTTCCTTTTTTTCTATAAAACAACTACTATTTTTATTTTTTTCTTTCGGACATAATTATAATTAAATGGACCCTTATAAAATCTCTAAAGGTTTTCTCAGCTCTTAAGGCATCTGAGAAGTAATGGTCCCTTTCATTGTTGCATCTGTGTGGCTTCTCTTAGGGTGTTAGTTTCTAACACAGATAAATGGATGTCCCTGGAACTCAAAAAATCTGATTCCTGTCACTTGATGAAGGCACACTGCTGCACTGAAACAGTTCACTTATTAAAAGCTAAGAAATGTACAGACACAGTCCTGCCTTGAGATTGGCCCAATGAATATTTTAACTAGGAAGAAAGAACTCTGTAAAATTACCATTAGGAAAAAAGGAGGACAAGTAAATGTGATGTGAAAATAGGATTTCCGCAGTAAAGCATGAGGTTGATATTCACATTCCAAAGAGCAGCAGAGAAGCTCAGCAGAATGGATCAGGGATTTAGGAAGTACAGAGAAGGATAAAGGTAATAATGCACATTGGTAAAGCACAAAGCATTGCCACATGAAGAAAGCAAGTGGAGTTTTTTTACTGTGCATAACAAAAAGGTATTTTATTTTTTCTTTTTAGTATTTGGTTATTCTTTCCTTTGAAAGATTTTATATGCTTCTAGCTTGTTAATACCAGATCTGTTTGAAGATGTCGTGTGTAATCTGAAGTTCTTCTATATTGAGGTCTTTCTTAGTTTATTTAATGTAACTTTCTGCATTACCTGGAAAATTTATTTTTTTTGTAAATATTAAGTACACCTATTAAGGATTGATTAATTCAACATAGTATCACAGATATTGATAGCTAGTGGATCAGCTGGATTGCATGCTGTATATCAAAGACATTTTCTGATACGGGAAATGTTTGACTGAGGTTACACTAGTTATGCCAAAGCTGCATATGTGGATATAACGAAGAAAAAACTATGGGAGCATTCCAGCATACCCTCTATTTCTGTGACAGAGACATCAGATGGAAAATAAGTTCAGGTTAAGATATTATATTATTCTGTTTATATAAAAACAGAAAATATTTAAAACACAGTTTTTAACAGCATAATTGAAAGTTTGAACTGTAGCTTTTTGCCTCCAAAGTATATAAAATCTGAATGAAAGATCCTAATTTCAGTACTCCTGCATGTTTTTATGATACACTAACTGCATCAACATTCTTTTTATGGGAAAAATTGTTATTGTATTTCTAAATTTCTTGTGACTAATTTGTAATTACAAGTTTTATGTATTTTGCTCTCATATGGCCTTCTAATCTGGCTAGGAAATACTTTTCCCTTGAATGCTAGACCACAGAATGCTAGCTTATATAGCATAAGAAAAATTTGTTCTCTAAAAATCAAGAGATTAGATGGTTGAATATTTCACTTATGGTTACTTGACAGCAATTAACATGTTTTAGTTTACTGTTAATGATTCTGCTTTTATTTTCTCTTGTCCTGAAAGTTCAAAGGGAATAGGAGATTCTTGTCAGGGTTTCTGCTGGTGTTCTTTTTTTTATTATTATTCTATTTATTTTTCTTTCCAAACAAAATTTCTAACAGTAACAGCACCACACACGCAAAAAAAAAAGCAGTCAAAAAATAAACAAATAATAATAATAAAAAAAAGTAGGAACTGAACAACTGAACATGGCCACAGAAGCCTCTGATCGAGGTGGAACACATGCAGGCTCCTGAACATTTACTACATCCTGTGGAGCTATACTCCGTGAGTTTGGTATGTGTCGCTCTGCAGGATCGTTTAGCAAGTAAAGCAAAAGTGGACTCATGAGAGTTAGAAAACCATCCCCTCTTGTGGAAAAGGCAGGGGAACACAGGTATCTAGACTTTATATGCCTCTGTGCTTGTTGTGGAATTTGTTGCCCATTGTAGCTACCTGAAGTGTATTTCAAGGGTGCAACCTGATTATTCAGTAAAGTGCTGGACTTAACAATTATTTTTTTTTTTCATAAAACCAAATGCCATTTATTTGCAGTATTTATAATCTTTAAGTTGAATGCATACTTTATAAATGGAGTGCATACCAGCCCTTGGTAGATCTGAGTTAAGTCTGACTGTTGTGTAAGCTTTATTCTCCATAATGGAGACATTCTGACCATGTATCTTACTAAGAGGATGAACTTGTACCTATTGTACTTTCTAAGCAACTCAGCTTTGAACTTCTCTTACTCATTACCAAAGGATTTGGTTTAAACTGAAAGCCAAACTGTTGAGCCTAAATTAAACCTAAACTCCTCCTGCATTCATTTAAAAAAAGAAATGAAAATATTATGCTTCTATAGATTTTTCTTTTTCTTAATACTTGAAAATCAGCTTCTTATCCATATCCTGAAAAAGTATTTCTGTTGTTGTCAGACTGATACTATCAGTTCAGCTTTCAGCCTTTTTATACTCCAGCCGCAAATGTTATTGACTCGGTAATTGGCACAGACTACATCAGAGTGAGGCACCAGTGAGGCAGCCTAAAATCAGACTAAAATGTTTGGCCTGCAATATTCTTGAAGCAGTCTTGCAATATTTGTAATTAACAGTTCACCACCTTAATAGATTCTTAAATAAAATATTGTATCTTCAACTTTCGTACTTTATAGTAACAAATGTGTTACCAGTAAGTTTAGAATTAATAGTATTAATAGAATACTAATAGAATAGAATTAATAATCATATGTACATTTAGAATATCTTGATTTTTTTTTTTAAAGTAAAAATACACATTCAAAGTTTAGAAAATCATGCTTAAATTTAAGCATTAAAAGAAATACAAGTGTTTGAAGAAAACTTAATTTTCGGTGAAGATGTGTTATCAGTTTCAACAATCTTATTTTTATAGTGCATGCAATCAAGAATGATTCATTTTTCCTTGAGAACATTCTTCTCTTGGAAACTTATTTTGCACATGGAAACAGTGTACTTATATCCATCTAAAATATTATTGGATTCCTGATATATCTGAGATATTGTAAGGTGATGCATCATTAAAATGATCGATCATAAAGTATTCAAGAACTTGCTCATTCATGTTTTAGACTTGGGGATTTGCATTGTCCCTGCTTTGTAGAATTTGGGCTTGGAAGGCTAATGATTTGTAAAATATGGTTTTATACAGACTTTTTTTTTCCAAAAGCATAGGCTCCAGTGCCTATGCATTTAAAATCTAGTACAGTTCTCAAAGTCACTTTCTCAATCATTGCTATTCATTAACGCAATTCAATTTCATTGTGTTGATTTCTACTGTTTGTACTATGTTTTTGTTGTTAGCAACTGGTACATCCTACATTATAGTATGCTATCATTCTGATTATTAGAATATTATGTGAAAGGAAAAGTTAAGATCAAAATACTAAGATATTTTCTTTATTTCTTTTTATGAAGGGAAGGTAAAAAAAGTCACTTTTGCTGTGTGGTTGTCCTTTCTCTAACAAAGACACCAGTTCTATTTTAAATGTGTTTTCATAACTAACAGACAAAACTAATGAGTCAGAAAGGTCTATTTATTCCTATGACAAATTATTTTTCTCTTTTGCAAACAATCTTTTGAACTCTTTCTGTACAGTCATGTCTTCTAACACATAGAATTTACTGAGTTTGTGAGACTTTTCTTGTTTTTATAAATGGGAAAGAAAAAAAAGTGCTTGGTGTATTTAAGGCATTTGGACAGTTTTTAAAAAAGCAAAAACCAAAGTATAATATTTCCCTAAACTCAGCCTTCTGATGCAAAAATCATAAACTAGCTATTCATTTGTAGGTGATGCTTGGTTTATGCCTTGCTGTTTGTAGATGATTGTCCAGCTGCAAAAGGAGATCCAGGAGTTGAAGGATGAGCTGGCGCTGGTGACTGGCAAGCAGAGAACGTCAGAGCTTTCACAAGAAGAGCTACTTCAGTAATTACTTACTTTGTTTTCATTTTCTTCTTTTGTGGTGAAACTTTTCATCAGTTTCTTTGTTGGCATAAATACTTAAATTCATGTCAGAGTTTTTAACTTCTTGGGGTGAATAATCATGTG
Organism: Arenaria interpres; assembly: GCA_013399435.1. Lineage (NCBI taxonomy): Eukaryota > Metazoa > Chordata > Aves > Charadriiformes > Scolopacidae > Arenaria > Arenaria interpres. The sequence continues at coordinate 6,469 of VXAK01010490.1, read as the reverse complement.
AAGCTAGGTGCCAGGTTAGAATGGCAGTTTTCCATGAAAAACTGTATGAGGTTACTGGCTGTGTTTTTGCAGCATCAGCTTTGAGGAAGTGAAGTAAAGTAAACACGCAGGATGGGAACGCCTGTCAGATGCCAGGCAAAAAGAATTGTTGTATAATAGTGCAGAATAAAAAAAATGGTCTCTCTCAAAACTGTATATACAATCTGAGTAGAATTCAAGGAATATTCTTTGTGCTGAGATGTACCCTGCTGCAGTGTTAGTTTGCCATAGGCCAAGAGTTTCTGGAGACGTGAGGATAAGCTGCTACCTTGAACTTTGAGTCTCTCCTGTAGATTGCTGTCATTCTTAAAACTTGGTTCTGATGGTTTGGTTTTGTTTTAATTCAGAAAGTAAATTATTATCCGTATCAAAGATGAGGACCTAGATAGCATTATGTATATTTTTCTTCTGCACAGTTAATCTGAGTCATTTTCAACATAGGCAGTTACCAATATAATCTTCTAACTGGAAATGACCCCTCAGTTGCTACTGGGTCAATATTTATTTATCATTCTGCCCAAAAGTATGGGAGTCAAATGCACCAAGAACATTACAGCGTAGCACTGGATGTGACAAAATCGAGCCATAGAAAGAAAATTAAAGAAGCAGCAAGACCAGAGAAGTATCCTTCTTTTTCTTTACATGCAAAATTTTAATGTCTTTATTAGCTAGTTTCTTTTTACACTGACAGAACTAGTCCTTCAGAAGATGAGTGACTCTCAGTGACCTTATTCGGGTAGACTTAAATAATCTACGTAATCATTTAAAGATCTACTTTCCTAACATTATTTTAAAAATCAGTCATATTAATTTTCCACTGTGGTCTTGTTTGCTGTTTAGTTTGTATAGGGAAACTGGGTTCTTGGAAATCATTAGGGTTTTTTAGGCCACATTCATGAATCTTACTTCCTAAGATTTCCTACCTGACTTTTTACCATGAAAATGGTAGTCTTGCAAATGGGAATTTCATCAACTTTCACAATTAATATGTTTTTAATATGAATATGCAAAGGAAAACTAGGAGTGTACCATCTGCATACAGTTACACTATATTTTGTGTACATTTAGGAGGCCTTGTTTCAGAAATGTGTTTAAAAGAGTATCAGCAATTTATTTTTTTTTCCTTTTTATCTATATAGCACAATATATAGTGCATTATCTTGTCAGAAAATATTGATTCTGAGTTCATAGCAAGGAATTTTTGCATCCTAGAGAGAAGCAGGTAGGAGACTTAAGGAGTTTCTATCTGTAATAAGACACAGAAGAAGAAATAACTTTCAAGGACTTCTGCTATATTAGACAACACAAAATTTTAAGCTTTTCAATTTTATCATTTATTTATGTCTACTCAAGCTCATGTAGCATCTGTGTTCAGCTAAGTTAATTCCTGAAACAAATGCTCTACAATTAAAATATAAAGCAAAGCTTAAGTACTGCTGGCTGAGATATAATACTTTTCCTGAGGATCAATAATAAACAAGAAGGATGTCAAACAATTGGCCTCATCAGTCACAAATGCCATATAATGGCTTTGATCAAAGATCATTATTTTTAATATAGATTCAAAATAGAAAAAAATAATTGGATATACAGGGTTTTTTAATGGGTAGCATAGTTTCAAGCAAAGAGCGGAAGATACTGCTAGAGAATAACTATCATATACATGAGTCAGACTGGCTTATTAATACTATATGCTGTAGTTGAATGGAGTGTTGAAAGATGAGTCAATCTGGTTTTCAAACAGTTCAAGTGGGGAAAAATATCAAATGTCAGGTTTTGAGTTTTGCATTTCTATGTGTTCTTGCAATCTGAGTTTTCCCAGGTAACAGCTGATGTGGACTAAATACCCAAATGAAAGTATAATGAAATGGTAGTATAAAAAGCCCCTACTTCAATGAAAATATCTGTCTCTGGTTTTGCACATATACACATTTTGAGCTTGCTTTTGTACGGCGATAATATTTGTGACCGTGCTGGTTTACATCTCTCTCAGCCTCCTGTCCGTAAATGTCCTGAGTGTTTATGAAAATCAACAGATGGCATCTAAGTGTTCTGTCTCCAGTTAGAGTCTACCAATGCATAACACAGCAAATCTTTATGACAACTCTGTTTATTGAGACTGGCCATCTGAGCTTTAAACTACTTGTTATCTGGAGAGTTTGTTCACATTGAAGAATAAATATACAAGTAGTCCTAACAGAAGTATTGACTTGGAGGAAGGCTGATAAAATCATGGTTTACTATTACTGGAAAATGTCTATGTTGTGGTTTGCATCAAGTTTTGCATCTATAATGAAACCTAAATAGTATTATATATCGGGAGATGTGTGAGTCAGATTGTTAGGAAAGACAGAAGAGGAAAAGAAACATAGTATAGGTGATAATGCAATATACTGTGTTGCACTTTATTAGTGAGGTTGCCACCCAGGAATGGTTCTTAGGGGAGTGATAAGTAAGGGGTTCCAGACAGAAGAATCTTTTGGTTGGTTGGTTGGGTTTTTTTGGCTAATGCGCTTGTTAATATGCACAGAGGGGAAATTATAATTGGTGTCATTATGGATTTAAAATAGTAATTAGTCATTTCTGCTTGCTTAGGATATCTTCTGTTTGAACTTAAATGAACTGTATATGTATGCATATGTGTATATATATATGTATATATAAAATAAGCCAATTTTAATTAATTCTTTTCAAAGTTCTTAAACTTTGACAAAAGTCTAACTGTGATTCATTTTATTACAAATAAGGTCATTCACTAGTAAGGAGAGGTGTTACTAAAGATAGTCTCATAAAAATTTGATGTGTTTTAATTCTTCTTATTCTGATTCATCATACATATGTCGAGGGAGGTCAGAGCAAAATTAATCTTCTGAAAACATTTCTGTGCCAATCTGAACACAGATGATCGGGGTACAAAACATGGCAATGACAAACTCCATGCACTAAGTACACTTTTATTTTGTTGTCGCTGCACAAGTCTTTATCTCAGGCACTTTTCAGTAGAAGATGGATGCCAAAATGGAACAGATCCAGTGGTATATATGTAGAACTAATAATATTATTTTTTTTATTCTAATAAAATGATTAGGTAGCGCATAGGGGTTTTTGCTCTCTGCATCTGTTGCAGAAAATACGTGTTAGTGATTGCCCCAGAAATAAATACTAACACTATGTTAAAATTATATTTTGTATGTTTTTTGACTTATGAAGTCAAGAAATACCAAACATTTCTTACAGTAATGTGCTTCATTCCACTTGTTTACTTTCAGGGCATTCCAAATGAAATCAGTGGGCTATTCAAGCTGTAGTTCATTCTTCATCCTTTTCTTCTTGCTTAAATCAAAGAAGTGTCTTAGGGGATTTTTTAATTATTTTTTTTTATTATTCATTTAATGGAAGGAAAAAAAAATCTGTCAAATAGGCTTTCCTCATAACCACTACAATGTCACAATGTCATTTACTAAATTTAAAACAAAATGGAAAGCAAATGTTCTTGACTTCTCTTGTGAAGGCCAAATTTTAATACAACACAATTTATCAGTCCTGTAAATAAAGCTACAGCTGTCTGGAATTCTTACTTCAGAATTCTGTGTTAAATGGAAAGCTTTTACATTACTATGTCATAATTTTGATTTTATTATTTTATTCCTACAAATGTTCAACACACACGAATTCTGCTGCTATCATTTTGTTTATTTGAAAAGCGCAGCATAAAAAAATTCAGCTAGGCTACACAAGTGGTTCGGAAAATAATTAATAAAGTTCTTCCAAAATCTGAATTGCTTGCTTGGGATCTTACCATCTACTTCCTCAGCTGTAAAGGCCTGATCTCTAAATATGTCTTTGAGCTGGAGAATTAGTTTATTGTTTAGGGGATGGGGAAAAAAAGGAGCACTTTGAACTATTTTTAAAAAATAGCCACATACATCCCAAATAGAAGGGAGTTGTAATCCCACAGGCTTCTGTGTTATGCTTTAGAATAGAATTAATAGAATTTTTTTTCCATGTGAGAAGCATGCCAGAAGTAAAAGGGAGAGTCCTTTTTGTTTGAATAATTTTTTTTGCTGTTGTTATAAATGAGCTCACTAGCAATTTACAATATGTGCCCAAAAGTCAGGATTTCAAATCAAGTTCTTGTGTTCCAGAGCACCCACGCTTCCAGAGCCTTTGCCAGTTGGAATTCTCTAGGAACAGGACCGGAAGTACTGGCTTAGCACTATAATTTATTAATAACTTTACCTTATTTCTTTCAGATATATATGTTATTACAGACACTTCTATTTTTTACTTCAGCAGTCATACATTGTTCATCTTAGTCAAGTCCTGGATTTCTCATTACTTCTTTCTGTCTTTCATTTTTCTGTTTCAACACTGTGACATCTGTATGCTATCATGGTATTAACAATATTGCACTGTTGTACAATATAGAGCTTTAACAGTTACTCATACTTAAGCTGTTAAACAAATGGTTTCATTTACAAAGCAGAGAAAATGTTCTTATTTGCTGATGTCAGTGTTCAATTTCAGTTGCAAGGTGGAAGAAATAGAAGAGTATTACCTTGCCTTATGTCAACACAGATTTGCAGGCGGTGGTTTTGTGTAGAAGTTAGCAGACTGACTGACATAAGCTGTGTAGGCGATATTCAAGAGAAAATAAGCTACCTTAACTATAAAGTAGTCTTAAAATGTCTCACATTAACTTCTAGCTTGGATGCCTGATTTAGAATGGTGTTAAATCAATGTATTTCTCTAGAGGGCATTTTTTTTCTCTTACATGTTATAAAATCTTTAGTGACAGAAGAGGAAGTTCAGATTCCTAATGCAGATACCTAAGCTGAATACTTAAAGTGTAAATGCTTTTCTATGATCTCGTTATTTTGTTCCAAGGTCACTGAAAGTAGAAAAAAAAATCTTATATTCTTTAAACTGATCACCTTTTACGTTGAAGCTATTAAGAGATAATTTCTTTTCAAAGATTAGCAAGTTTGTTTTACTGTGGGGGGGGGAAAAAAACAGGACATAGACTATATCGTGTTTTCTACTGTATAAGTCATCTAATGTCACGTAGTTTCAAGAAAGGTAGTGAAATAAAGCTTAACTCATATTAGTGAGGTGTATGGAGAAAAGATAGCATAGCTAAATTTGATTATTTAGACGTTTGAAAAAATCTTAGAGCCACTTTCCAAATACATATGTTTGAAAGTGTCTGATCTTTTTGAATCCCACTGAAATTCGTTGAATGCTTAGTCAGCTGAGTTGCTTCTGAAAATACCACTAAATACCTGTTTGCATCTTTTGGCACTCTAAATACTTTTTGAAAATCTGTTTCTACTGAGCTTTTACATCTAATTAATAACCTGTAAGAGACAGTCCACAGTTTTTTTCAAAACTATTTCTCTCTTCTGTACTGTAGAAAAGTCTCAGTGTTCCTTTGTATGAGTCCCTTTGACTTCCTTGAGTAATTTCTGTGCTTTTCCTACGTTCTTTTTATTTCAAGTTCTTGCTACCTTCTCCTGAGAGATATTTATATTTTTCAAATTTTGATAAACTGAAGTTTAGTATTTCCTTGCTACTTTTTGGTATACTCTAGTGATTAGAATATGACTACTCTTATTGCCACAAATATTAGCTGGCAGTGAGAAGCATTTCTTCATGTATATGCTTTTTCTTTGGTATTATAAAGTGCTGTTAAAGAAGGAAATAATCTACTCAGCAAGCTACTTGATACGCTTTTTCTCTGCAAAAAATTTACATGTGTAGTATTAGTGTAGGCATTTTTTTTCCCTGTGTAAGCCAGCTTTAATCTTTTTGTACTCCATGCCAAATCTTCCCTTAACTTACTGATACAAAGATTTAGATCTGGGTACATCTTATCATTGGAATGAATGATTTTCACTGTATAGAAGCTCTTTGCATCGGTTTGCCACACTGTACACATCTTTCAGAAGAGTCTCCTCACATAAGGAGGTAGCAAAAATGTCTTTGCTCATATGCCTAATTAAAAAAAGGGGGGGATTATATCTGTAATGGGAGGTGTATACTTCTGTACTCTGCAGTGCAAGTGTTTAATGGTAATCATTCATCTGTATGTATGATACTGTTTGTTTGATTATTTTACAAAGCAAAATTTTTACCCTTAAATAACTGAGCTTGATACTACTGAAAAAACAAATCCAAATCTTAGAATCATAGAATGGGTTGGGTTGGAAGGGACCTTTAAAAATTATTGAGTTCCAACTCCCCTGCCATGGGCAAGAACACCTCCCACTAGACCAGGTTGCTCAAAGCCCCATCCAACCTGGTCTTGAACAGTTCCAGGAATGGGGCTGGAACTTCTACCCACAACTTCTCTGGGCAACCTGTTCCAGTGTCTCATGACCCTCACAGTAAAGAATTTCTTCTGAAACAGCTAATCTAAATCTACCCCCTT
>VXAK01010486.1:0-26444 GCA_013399435.1 Arenaria interpres | reverse complement strand
TGCAGTATCTATGCGCTAAACTTCATTTATTACAATATACATGAGCTGAGAATACAGATTAGTACACGTTTTTTAATATAAGGGAAAAACTGGCACTTATTTATTTCTAACATTCTGTACTACTTTGTATAGAATTTATTTGATGTCCAGGTATGAGTTCGATATACTGACGCAACAGCAAAAAGAAATCCTGTCCCATGTCAGTTTATCGAACACACTGTGGACAGTATGTCTTCTAGCTTGTATCACTGTACCTGGTTGCACCATTTAAAGAAATTCCTTGCATCAAATGTGAAGACTGTGTTCAGTGAAACTCAGCCTCGGTATTTCCAGGTGAATTTCTAGAACATCTGAAAAGACTGAGGTATTGTACCACTAAACTAGGCGAATCAACTAAAACAAAGTAGAATACAGGATGAAAGCAATGGGAAAATCACAGGATTATTTACCTTAGCTATCTGGTAAACCAGGTACGCATTAAATATTTGAAAAATCAAAATTAAAGATCTTTTTGCTGCCAAACAGCATTAAGTTTTGAGATAAAATTATTTTTGCCATGAAACAAAAGCATTAAAGGATTTGGGTTATATTGTATTTTGGCGTTTCTGTTAACTGCCACCCCAGACTTCCACTCCACCCTCTTAAACTCTTCAGGCTCTCTCCTCACTGATTCTATTTAGAGAAACTCTATTCCACTTGTTTTTTCTAGAAACATTTGGCATCCAAAAATATCATACAGACCTTCCTTTGGAATTGTGCATACTTATCATTTATACAGTCTGTCAACTGTATATTTATACTATGCTCCCTGAATTTTGGTAAATGCTTCAAAACTATAACGAGATTCCTCAAACTGTCTAAACATTAAACAGTATAAAAATGAAAAACTGATCTTTAAAAGTTCAGCCTTGCTCATGCTGTTATTTTTGCTGAGGAATTTAAACAATAAAATTACAAAAGCAATTAAACAGATGACATCTAAATCCACAGCTGCAAACCTCAGCTTTGTTTCATTTTACGCTTTTTTTTTTGAGAGAGGCTGAAATTGCTGTATAGTTTACCATACCGTACCTTATTGTCACACGATCATTCATATGGTGTTCCAGATATGACTTTAGAAAACAACTGCATTGCAGAAGTTCTTCAGCTTCTTTACAATCAATTACTGTAGCAGAGCCTTTGGAACAAGGGGCTACTTTTAAATATCTGGTCACCTCACAGGATATGTAGAGCATTTCCTGCCTGTAGGACTAAAGGAAGGAAGCACAGGGCCAAAATGTTTGATGTGTGATCTACTGTAATTCCTTTCATGTGTTTAGTAGCTTTTATATGATCAATGCACTGCTACCAATCCTGACCTTGGTGTGGTCTAGTTCACTAAAATCTGACCTTCCTAAATGAATCGCAAATGGCATTATAGTAGCACCCACCTGGCACCACCACTGTAATTAATGGGCATGAGGGGGCGGTGTTATTTTTTTCCTCTGAATATGTACCTACTGGATTTCAAAATTAAAATATTTAAATAGTTATATAAATAGTATCTTAATAAAAAATTGCAGTAGTTAATTTTTATACATATTTTTATATATTTGCATTCTTAAGCACTGTATATCCGATGATCTCAAAATGTTTTCTGTGCCATTAATTAATTATAGTCACAATGTCATTTTGGCATTATGCCCACAGTATAGGTGAGTAAACTGTTGAAGAGGTTAATTTTGTTGCTTAAAGAGATTTTAAGATTTTTGCCGGTGTTGTCTATTTTTAAGAAAAAGCTTACAAACTAATTGTAAGGGAAGACCTGGCTACTTCAGCTTGGCAAGAAAAAGCTGTGCTGAAAAGTATTAGCAAAAATAAAACAGTGTATTTTGGTAAGATTTTTTGGAAAAAGTTAAGTAGTTTGACTATTACTATTATTATTGTCTGTAGAAGAGTTATTGCTGCACAACTGGGAAAATCTAGAAGCAGAGAGAGGGAGTAAGTCTGTGTTTCAATCTATCACATCTACATTTGTTTCAAATGTGACTCTGTAATACCTAGCTTGGAGATATTTAAGAGAAACAGTTGTTGGTAGAGTATTGTGATGGCTTTGCTGAAGATCCTGAATACTTGCTCTTAATGTCATTCTCTGTTTGCCAGGAACTGAGATCTTCATAGTAGTAGATTCTGTGCTGTGCTTGACGTGCCTGGAAGCTTAGTGTCTTGAAATAGCAGATCAAACTCCTTTTCAAGGCTGAATTTTCTAAACCTGTATCTAACGTCCTTATATTGCAGACTCTTGACACTCAGGAGACTAAAAGACATGTAATGACACTTAACTAAGTCTTAGTACTCTATAATTTGATGGTGGATGCAGATCTTTAATCTGGATGATTGTGAAGTAGATGATTTGTTCTGTACACTGGATTGTCTTTGGGTTTTTTTCAGTTGAGCACTTTGACATTCATGGTTTGAGTGATGTCTTAGTGCATGCTAATCCGTAGTTGAATCTTTTTTTTTTGGTGACTGAGAAGTACTGAGCTCCATAATTTCTGCACTATGCTTATCCTTCTGTTACCTACAGATCTTTATAGCTACTTCGTGTCTCATCCTTCTCTTTAGCTTTTTTACACTTACACCAGTTCCTCTCTGTGCCTTGATACTCATGTGTAGGAATACAGAATGAAAATGGAACCAGTGCCAAAGAGAGACAAAACAGAAGAAAATTACCCATTATACTTGTACTTTTGCTTCCCTCTATCAATTGTTTGAAGCAGTCTAGCAAAATCAAAATTATTTTTTTCTGTTTTTGTAACTGCTTGTCTTTTTTTTTCAACATACTAACTGCAAAAGTAGTCTACCTCTCAGTTGATTTATGTCTATTCACAAAAGCTATAAACACTGCAAATCATTATAGAATTAGAAGTATGTCCATTAATGACTAGAAAATGTATTCATTTAGAATTCAATTAATAACTTCTTCCTCTGTGTAAATAATGTGATGTATTTGTCCACTATGAAATGTTTAGAAGTGGTCAGTCATTTTTATTTTGGTCATGGAGCTAGCACTGATGTTTTCTGTTTATAAGGGTCTTCCACATCTGATGAAGAATCCAGGTACCTTAACTTACAGGACACCTGCCATGTAGTGTCTTCTGTAGATAATGCTGTACAGAACACAACACTAGAGCTGATGAGGGGGAATATAGTTTTCTTTGTTAAACAGATTCCTGCAAAGATTAAATGTAATGTTAAAAAGAAAAGTGAAGTGAGTATAGACACATGAACAAAATAGTCTCACTTGCTCATCAATGAAGCATTAAACAAAGGAGCCTTACTGTACTCAGTTTATATTTTTATTTCATCAAAACTTGCTGGTATCCCATCCAGAGTATACTGCCAGCAAGTGTGGAGACGGGGCAGTAGTTGGGTTCTTCTGAGGCTGAGCTGGAGAGGGGAGAAGGAGCAGCTGCCAAGAAAGCCAGTCATATGTGGCATAGTTCCTGGGGAAAAGAGGCAGAAATGGTGAGAATTGGAGTTTATTGCTGACAGCATTTGACAGCCTGCTGTACTGACCCAGACTAAAATAAACTGTTTCCAACATCCCAGCAGTCATAAAACACTATGTTTGTTAAACCACAAATAAGTCTTCCTGTGGACAGATGGCAGGGTAGGGAACTAAAGCTGAGGTTACCCTTCGAGGGAGATACGGAGCTCACTCAGTATGGCAGAAAGGGTATCCAGGATCACGTACCAAATTTGAGAAATTTATCAGGACCTTTCCTTCTTGCCTAAGGATATCTCCTCCTCTCTTCTTGCAAGAATAGAATTTTCTTACCTGCTGCTTTCCTTTAACTTCAGTATTAGTGCCCCAATCCCATCTTTCTTCTCCCCCCTGCCCACCTCTGTGCCTTCCTTTTTTTTCTCCTTAACTTCTCATTCTTCTTTTGGTCTTCTTCACAGTATATGTTTTTAATCTCTCCAAAGTTAGGCAAATTCAAGGTTTTGAATCTAAACTGTCATGCTACAGGATTTCTGTTATTCCTGTTCTAAGATCACGTCTACATATGTTTGGTGATGTTGGGGAAGTTCTGTTTCTCAGTGGCTCAAGCGTTAGCTGCTTTCCTGTGGCAAAGAGGCCTCTACTTGCTATAATTTAAAAAAAAAATAAAATTAAATTAAAAAATAGTTGCCTTTCTTTGTAAAGCTGATACCTGTCTGGTATTTTACTAATAGAAGCTCAGCATTTTCAAAGGCCAGTATTGTTATAATAGATGCTCTAGGTTTACCAGATTTTTGTTCTGTGCCATCTTAACATCTATGGCATCTCACTTCTGTGGTCCATTGCTTCCCTAACAGTTGTTTCAGTTTCCCCTGTTTGGTATAACACATTCGATGGAGAGTAAGTTAGGAAACTTTATTAAATTGAATTGGGGAAAAGACAGCTGAGGAGCATTAGGTCAGTGATGAATATTGCTGTGATTTCTACAGTAGTTCAGTCACATCTCATTCGTAGGTGATGGGCTCTCAGACTGCATTCAGGCTGGGACTCCACAAGTTTAAGCAGAAAAGTGGTCCCTTGCATAGCATCTATATCCAGGTATAACAAGGTGCCACTGGTTGTACTCATATAAAGTAGAAGGTATATACTGATCCAAGCTTACTGTCTATTTAATTTTTAAATTAGTGTAGGAAGACTCTTTTACCACAAGACAAAACCTTTAATAGTTGAAATTTGTGTAGATAGGTTTGTCATCTCTATACCTGGAAGCAGAAGTCAGTACACACAGAGATCTAGTAAGTACTAACAAAAATTAGCTGATTTGTGTAAAGTCTATGAATATTTCTTATTCATTACATAATGCATAGTCTTTGAATGCCATTTTTCTTGCTTGCTTAGCTTTTTGTAGGTCTCAGATGAGCTATAAGTGAATAGATTTAACTTCTTTACAGAGGGTCTCAGAATTATGCCTATTCAGCAGCATGTAGTAACTGGTTCAACATGAGCTGTTTCTTCTATAAACATACAAAAAGCCTGACCCAGACTAAATCAATTTTAAAAAGAAAAACATTAAAACTGCGTTTCCTGTTACATGCTTATGGTCGTCTTTGGTTGCTTATGATCTTACTGTGTTATTGACCAACTGTTGTATTCTACACCACCTGCCAAAAGGTTCAGATGGGACAGTGAAGTTGTTTTCAGAAAGGGGAAGCAATTACAATCATAAGCCCTACAGTACATTTCAGCTGGTAAAACAGTGTTTATGCTAGGGGTAGAGGAGTCATGGATTTGGTTTACTCTGTTTCCCTGATTTTATTAGTGACAAGGACTTCAAAAGCTGCAGAATCAAAAAGGCTGCAAAGTTTATGCATAGCATGTATGCTTATGATTAGGCCAATTCTGCTGTGGCTTAACTAATTCTCATCCTTAGTATACAACTAATAAATTGGGGGCGTACTTGGGAAAATAGTTGATATGGAAAACCAAAAATGAGTGCTTGTGTAAATGCCTGTATGTATATAATTTATTTGGGAAAAGGCTATATTATGATCCTTGTATAAAACTGGCAGAATGTACTTTCTGAAAGCAATAATCAGCTTAGTCGAAACATCAAGGCATTAATAACTAATCCTCATATTTTACATGTATAAGACAGATGGGCATAAACATTTTAGCAGGGTCTGTTGCAATAGAAAAAGGGGTAATGGTTTTAAACTAGAAGAGGACAGATATGGACTAGATACAAGGAAGAAATAACAATAAGGGTGGTGAAACCCTGGCACAGGTTGCCCAGAGAGGTGGCAAATGCCCCATCCCTGTAAACATTCAAATTCAGGTTGGACAGAGCTCTGAGCAACCTGATCTAGTTGAAGATGTCCCTGCTCATTGCAGGGGGCTTGGATTAGATGATCTTTAAAGGTTCCTTCCAACCCAAACTATTCTGTGATTCTAATAAAAGACACAATTGTTGTGGTTAGATCTCTCTATGTGGAAAGTTGACAAATACATTCTTGAGTTTTAAGAAACCACATTTAATTTTGAAATACCACTACTGACATAACAGATTTTTAGCGTATTTCTGCTAAGCATTTAAGAAAGTTACAGGGCTACTGAACAAAGCCATCACACTTTCCTCACCAGGAATTACTTGATCAAAACGGCATTTCTGCCATTCACATGCCTCTGTGGGTAGATACGATTAATTACTTAATTTCTTAATTGCTAGCATACTCTATTGGTGAGAATGCCAATGGTATTAACAATTTCAACTGGGTTCAGATTTGGACAGCATTGGGATTGCACTTTGAAATGGGCTGTATGCCTATAGGTTGCATGCCTGTACTTAGAGTACAGGTTGAAAGGTGCTGCTTTAATCCTTATTTTTAGATTGTTAACATTAATGATTAAACAGATTTCAGAATTGTTAATATGCGCTGTGGAGACAGCGCATATGTACTAGATAATGACTCTGGCATAAGACAACAACCTAGAATGGAACAGGAGATTGGATGGCATATGCAAATAAGAAGCTTAAGATTCAGCTGAGATGTATGAAAACAATAAAAAAGAATACAATTTGACATGATCATAGATTCAAAGCAAAAAAATTTAAAATACCCTTGCTCCTTTTACTGGCTTGTTTTGAAAAACAGTGATAAGTTCATTGGCACATTTTTATTATAATATCAAATTATCAGTGTTGTTCCTAGTGTTGGAAGGGCAAGATAATTTTTTTGGAAGATTTACTAGTGCTTATTAGCGGAAGACGAATGGTAGTAGAGACTCTTCTGATACTGGTCACTGGTAAAATCGAATGGTCTTAGCAGCCTCCCCTTATCCAATAGCTGTTTGATGTTCTGTTGAAGTTGGCTGTGGCTGTTTCCCAAACTCATCTCAAGATTGAAATTCTTCATAAAATCTAATGTAGTAGAATTTAGTAGAATCCACAGGTAATGTGATTAACTCAAAAATGCTTTTTTCTCACTTGTCAGAAGAATTTTAATAACAAAGCTCCGTAATGAAATTCCATGTTTAAAAGATTGAATTGTTTTTCTGTCATCGTGGAATGCTCTTTCTAATTTTTATTCTTTGATAGGTTTGGACAGTGAAACAATTGTCTCACCATAAGGTTGTCCATAATACTGATACATAGCTGTTCTTTCTGAGGACTTGATTGTGACATCCTTTATCTACTCCGCAGATAAGAGTTTGTCCTGCTTCTGCGTAAGGCTGCTCATATGGAGCTGATTGAAAGTGCAGTGATGTCAGTGGACTGATCTTGTATCAACTTTGGTGGATCTGGCTAGATTTTGGAATATATTTATTTGTATATCTCCTGTTGAATTCCATAGAACAGAGGGAGATGCATACTTCTGAAGATTTGGGCTTAAAATAATGCTTAGATGTAGTCAAGAATGGCAAACATTGATACTTGAATTTTCATAATTTTGTATCTTTTGGATATCTGAATGGTCTGATTTTGACCATTGTTGCTCTTTTTTTTCTCTCTCTTTTTTTTTTTTTTTTTTTTTTTTTTTCTTTCCCTTTTTCCTTTGGAATTGCAGGAGAGCGCTGAATCTAGGAATACTTCGAGACCCTGGATCAGAGGTTGAAGACAGACAATATCAAGTAGATCTTCAATCTATAAACATTGGTACTGCTCATTGGAATCAGTTGAAACCAGAGAAGGAAAATGGAAAAGGAGGAGTTTTGACAGAGAGTGAAAGAAATTCTCAAAATCCAGCGCTTGAATGGAACATGGCCAGTAGGTAGGAAGTGTTTTTTTAACTTGTTCTTTCCTAGAATTACATAGCACAAACACTGCAGATATCATTCACAGTATATCAGAATCAGATAATTCTGTATTGTTTTTGCTTTCTATTACGAGGATGTTTACATGGAGTTTTGGATTTTACATTTGAAATGCATATTACTATTACTGTTACACTGTAGTTACTGTAAAGTTATTGTGTGCTTTTGCTCCCATTATAAGCTCTTTTCTGAGCAACTTACTGTATGTCCATAAAAATAACTTCAGGGCTCAGACTTCAGCTTCTCAGTCTACAAGCAATGGGAGGTTTGGGTTTGTTTTTTTTTAAAACTCCTTTTGTTTGTCTTTTTACAAAGCTTGAGTAAAACCAGCTTAGACATTTTTAAGTTAGGGAAGGATAAAGTAAAACATTTCCTATTGGTTCTGAACTGTTTTTTGCACTTCTGTAAGTAAAACCAGATGAATTTTGAGAATGAGATATTTCAACTGAGTCTCCCTTATTGTATATTGTATGATACACACACGCAAAGCCCCGCCCTCTAGTTTAGCAGGGTTGAAAGATAAAGCATGCATACACTTGCATGATATTTTAAATTTTAAAGTTTTCAAATATAAAATTGGTAATTGTGAAAAATTGAAAATTTTACTTTAGTTTTAATATACTTTCTTTACTTAACAATTCATACAGGTGGCTTAAAGCTAAATTTTTATAGACTGTGTAGCAAAGTTCTCTTTTCAAAGCAACAGGAATAAGGTCTGATGGCCAAAAGAAAGCTTTCAAAAGTCATTTTGTGGATTTACACGTTTCTGCTAGAAGATTCCTGTTTGCCCACATAGTTAATTATTTTCACTTAAAAGTCCCATATATCTAAATCATACAAAAACAATCTAATTTTTATGAATGCATGAGTTATTTTATGGTTCCTAAGATTCCTGTCTGAATTGAGGGATGAGTTCCTAAAAGGGATATAGAAAAACAGGCAGAATCATAAGGAACAACAAAAAATGAATTATTGCTAGTTTGATTTTCAAAAAAAAGGAGAGACGAGGACTCTCAGAGATTTTTTAAGAAGCTACGTGAGGATGGCATGGAGGCTGAACTTTATAAGTAATGAACTGATGAAAAACCAAGAGAACAAATAAGCTTATTCTGGAGGAGCATGTGCAGGAAAAAGATGTGATCAAGAATAAATTCCAGTTATCATTGAAAAACAGAGGGCAGGAGAAGCAGGTCTAACTGAAGTAACAATAAAACCACAAGGAGTGACAGGAATACAGACAAAAATTTAAATACAGTAATAGTATCTGTTTCTTCATTTATAACATCACCTGGTCCTTTCCTGTCTTTTCACACTTTTTTTTAAACTAGTACAGTTCCATAGACAGTTTTTCTTTTAAATTCTTAGCATTGAAAAAATGTATATGACTTCCTAGTTGGGCCTTGGTGTTGGGCAGGTTGCCCATGAAGTTCTTTCTCATAAAACCGCACAGGGCCACTGGGATTTCTTGAAAGATAAGATGACATTAATCTCCAAAGGACTTCTGGCCAATTCGCAAGTTAAGCTAATATAGCAAAACCACCCCCTGAGGAATTGGCTTTCCTTCTCCTTCCCATTGGTCACTGAAATCCTATTGCCAGCACACTTTGGTTTGAGCTTTATGGTTATAGATTCAGATAGGAAATCTGGTGGGATTCCTGAAAAGCTATCAAGATAAGAATAAGAGGAGCAGCTATTACAGATAATCTGAGTTCTCTTTTTTTTTTAGTAACTGCTTGGACATTCTTCTTTTCCTCAGCAGACGTCCAAAATAAAATTTTATTAGAATATATTTGACAAACAAGTATGCTTGTTTTGAAATTGCTTTCGAATGTATCTTCTACTTGGGTTTTAATTTAGATCAGTTGTAATTAAATACATTACCTTTTCCCTAGTGTTATACAATACAGTATTTTAATTCCAGTTTGAATTTGTTTAAAGAGAAAGTTTGTATGAGTGTTTTCTTGTCCTTTTGGCTTAAAATTTTACACATTTACTACAGTTCTTTTTCAGGATGTTTGCATTTTTGCTTTTTAGTTGGCAGTCGGTTTTGCTGCATCTGGGTTTATTTTATGATCTGTGGAAGTTGTGCACTGAGAACTGGAAGAACCTGCATTGAACTCTGCCATCCACTAAGACATTTCCAAGCATGCACCAAGAGGGTGGCTGCGTGATGTTTTACATGGTGCTTAGTGTTTGCAGGGTGAAGTTTATCTTAAGATTTCCTGCAACTACCACAGAAGCTTTATTCTTTGACCTATTTGTGATACTATTTTCTTTTTTAATTCTATAACTTTCTTAGACGTGTTTAACCTGGAACATAATGAATTATTTTTACTGAGTTATTTTAGGGTTCATTTCTGTGTTTGGTTTTAATATACTTCTATTTGGTTTTAGTTATCATTTAGACCCAGTGTTCTGGTTTATTAGGTTCACTGGGTTTTAAGATTACATTTTAAGATCCATCTCCCTTATTTTTTAATTTTTAGGTGCTATGTTGTGCAGTACAGAATCCAACCTACATCCCAGTATTTCATAGAGTTACTTTAAAGAAATATTCAGCGTAGATACCAGCCATTTAATTTCTGAAATAGGTTCTATTGTAATTTAGTCTACTGAGTTGAAATTTGCTTTAAAAAAAATAATCAGTGAAAACCAGTCACTCTAAATATAAGATCTATGGATATCATACAAACAAATATTTGAAAGCTCTTGACATAATTTATCATTTAAATGCTTTAACAGCCTTTACACAGAAAGTAAATCCTTCAAATTTTTCCACCATTTTTTCTGGAGTTGAATATTTCTACTACTTAATATCTCATGAATTTGAATTTTTTTAAAACTTTTACACTGTAATTTGGAAAGCAAGCAGTCTTGCTTTGAGCCTAAGTGTTGAATATTTCAAGGTGTTTAGTGTAAAATTTTTCAAGAGGGGCTGTTGTGAAGAGTGGCTGTGATGCCTCCTGAGCCTCTGCAGGTCACCCCAAGAAGAATGGGGGAACTGGAGCACTCTGGTAGCGTGGATGCCCTCTCTCGGAAAAAAGCATCCAAATGCTGTGCTGTACTGAGGATCAGGGATCATAACTCTTCCCATTATGAAATGTTTATACTTCAGTGTAGATGTTATAAAAAGCTCCCTAATGGTGTAATATATAAAAAGAATACTGGAAACAGTCAGACAGTTCTAATAAGGTTATGTACAAATGAAACCTGTCCACATTTATTCCCTTTACCAAACAGCATGTGGGGAACTGGGAGTACTTAACCAAAAGAAGTTTTCTTGATTGAAAACTGCTTTTTCAGCTTGCAGATCTCCTCCTCCCTCTCCCTCCTCTCAATGGAAAAAACAACAGCCCTGAAGGAAATAAAGAAATATATCCTCTCTTGAGGCCTCGCCCCCGTCCCTGTGCAATCCTTCTACAGCTCCCAGCAGCAACTTCTGCTTCCTGCAGCCTGAATAAACTGTTTTAAAAAAAAATAATTAATTGAGCTTAAAAGCATTACTTCTCTGTGTGGTAATGAATTGAGTGTGGCAATATACTGCATTACAGTTTTGTCCTTGGCATACCACCATCTGGAACAGCTCTCTGCAACTCTCATTGAGTACGTCAGGGAGCCAATGATCTGTTGTACTAAACTGAACAAAATACCACTCTTGCTTTGCAAGGATCCCCAGAAAGGTTTCCTGCAGGCTTTTCTTTGAATACTTTTCGTTTTCATGCTTTTTTTGAAATTTGAAATGCAGCTTGCCAAGTTCTAACAAGAAAGACCAGAAAAAAGTGATCAGTAGAGCCATGTGTAGGGAAGGAGGGGCATCCCCTGTGAATCTTTTGGAATAAAAGGCAGTTAACCAGTATTCAGACCTGTATTTCAGTCACTGTGTTTATTGTACCTGAAGTCATGCTTGTATTCTTCAAGCCTTACTCAATAAGATGGAGTATTAACCCACCACAAAGCAATGTTGCACAGCATTCTTAATAAGATGAAAATTAGCTTTACTGAGGCACAAGTATATTATAGTCTTTCTGTACAGCTAGATGGTGTACATTTGTTCATTATCTAATTCTGGTTATTAGACAGTCCTCAAAATATTGCTATTCTATTTCACTGTCTCGCAGGGTGTCTTTGCAACACCTCAGAGAGCTGACAGGGTGTGAACTGTTGTGCCCACTGGGAGATGGAGGTCTGAGGCATGATGATATTATTAGTAGTTAGATATGCTAATACATCTGTGAATCCGGGATTAAATAATTTATAAAACAACAAAGGAAACATGCAAGAGAAAAACCTTTCATAAGTCCTAAGTTGGCATGCTAACCAACATAAAACCTTTGGTTTTGCATGCCTCACAGTACTGGAGAACACTATTTGGTTATGTGGCCCATTCCATGCTAATACTTGTTTTTTACCTTTTAGAAGTTGCAGGATTCTTTGTGAGGATTCATCTCTCTGTAGATAGTAAACTTGCATGGCATAAATGAGCTCTTGGTTGTCTTTCACGTATTGAATGTATATGAGTTTCTCCCTGACCTATGTATTTTTTAAGTATATAAGGGCTCAAACTCTAGATTCAGTAAGGTATTACTAACAAAAAACAATTAAGAATAAGGCAAACATTTCCAAGTTCCACATCTACGTAATGTTTAGCTCTTACTGGCCAGCGTTTTCTGTTTGTTTCATTTAGTGTTTTCCACATAAAGCATCCAAGTTATAGTCCTTATTGGGCATTTTCACAGCTTATCCAGTCTCACATCTTCACACCTCCTTGATTAGTGCAACATCATCTCTTTGGCACTCCTTCCTCCTCATATAAATTCAACGTGCTTCTCAGTGGATGTAATCAAATACTGATGATTTGATTCAATGTAATGAAATGTTGTTGCTTTGATTGCAAAATTATGTTCTTCACATTTTTTTCTCTTCCCACAAAATTTTTTGTTGTATTAATCATCAGATATGTCTTTGCTTTCAAGGTACTTCTAGACATCTATGTCTATACATTTTCTCTTATGTGTCTTCTTTCACTTGCTCTGACACACCCACACTCACTGCTCATCAGATCTCATCATACCAGTAACCAGGGCTGCCGCGTTACATTTTTGAAGCACTCCTAGGCTAACCTATACGTTATAAAGGCATTTCCTGCGAATATTCACAAAGTTATTGCAATGTCTTTTTCCAAATCCGTCCAAAAAAGTTCATTTCTACTATGCTGTAATATAAAAACTCGTAAGACAGCTTTCAGGTTGCCACTGTACGGATATAGTGATCTACGGTGCTTAGTTGTTCCCTTTTACTTCCCTGTTTGTGTGTGGGTGTTTTTTTACTTATACTTAAATTATAAGCCTCTGAGGACAGAGCCTATTTTTGTCCAGTGCTTTTACAATGTGAATCTGTGGTCCATAACCAGACTTTGCGTTACCGTGCAGATACAGCCCAAAGTCAGCGCTGAGTAAGAGGCACCTCCAGGCCTTATCACAAATGCTTTGCTGCCCTGTTGCTCTGCGTTAGCATATGGTCTTTCAAATGCGCTGTACTTTTAAGTGTAGATGATCAACTGCTTTAACATCTCTAAAAGTACTAGCTTTTCCTTTTTTTTTTCCAAGACAAATATATAACAGATGCATAAATGAACCATGGAATGAGTGTGCTGCAGACATAGAGCCATCATTACGCTCTTCACAATCAAGTTTTTTCATAAGCTCATGTGGCGTACACCTGTGTTAAGTTAACGGTGCACTTAGGTGCAGTGTGGAAGACTTAATAATTCAAAGTGGAATTTGTTTCTTTGTTCCTTTTGTGCTCTTTCTCATATCCTCTCCCGTCATTATTTACTGTGCTCTGTTTGCCTTCTGTTTGTACTTACAATTATTTTGCTAATACTTGATTTGGCTGAGGTTCAAATTCACCAACTAGAAATGCAGAAAGCAGTAACTAGAGCAGGACATGGATACCACATAAGGATGATTTTAAAATAAAATTAAAAAATCAGCAATCAGTCTGCACTACCAAAAAAGTCCTTTAAGATGCAGTGTGTTGGGTATCTACTGGAATAAGATTTGAAAATTAAGAAATGGTAATATGTATGAGCTGAAAAATAATTTGAACAATGATTGAATAGAAGCAGTTATGGCTTTGGGGTTCAACAAATAACCTGCCTTTATAGCTCTGTTTCATATATTGAAATCATACTTACTAGCAGTTTTATGTCCCTTCAAGTAGATTTTTTTTTTAATGCATAGCTGTGTGTTCTTTCATAGAGTTGTTCTACTGTTTAGCTCTTTCATTTTTCTCAAAAATAAAGACACTTCTTTCTCATCCTATTGTGAAGGGGAACTAGAAATTGGGTGGAAAGCCATCTGGTTTAAATTTAAAATGAAGGTGATGGCAGGGAGAGAAGCATTTGTAGAACTGGCAAAATCTAAGACCGTTTTTCCAGTTGAAGATGTACGCTAACCACTAACAGGTCTGCTTTCTAATTTGGAAATCTAGTTAGACTAATCTTGCTTTAAAAACCATCCTTGCAGACCACCAGAGCTACAGCTGACCAAAATGTTAAAGCTTTTAATGTAAGATGGTAGTTTTCTCCCACTCACTAATTGCCTTGCTCTTAAGCAAACTGCTTATGGTAATGTGCACCCAGCTCAGCAGTGTTTGTGAAGGTCATTTGAAGCAAAAGTTTATTAGACTCGTACTCAGTAAATACTAGCTCTGTGGTCTGTAGCATCTGCTGTTAACTTCTGGATATTGTTGTCCTAAATTAATTTAAAAGCTTTAAGACCTACCCACATCTGACAGTTTATATTTCCTTATAGATCGCCGTGCTTTCTACATGTTTTGAGGACATTTAGCAAATTGTTAGTAGAATCTGAAGCATCAAAATCTAAATAGTCTGAGCAGTAAATTATCGTCTATGGATTTTGAATCTTTTGAACTTTGCTGAATTACAGTCAACTTGTGATATCTATTTAATTTCTTTTTGGCCTAACTCTTGGCCTACAAACCATTGGCATTTGAGATTGCGTACTTTTCAACAGAATCCATTTCAGAACTATTACCTTTATTAAACTATGTATATCAATACCTGTTCTTAATCAAGAGATTTAATTACCTATTACATATGCAGTCCGGAGATTTCTTCACAGACAGGCATATAACCATGTTATTTAATGAGGTTAATATGGATAACTCTAGCTGATGGTAAGGACTAATTGTCTAATTGCATAGTTCATGTGTCTGGCTCACTTGTGCAATTTATGCTGATGTCTGAACTGCCACATCCCAATTACTGGAGATAGCAAGATCATAGAATGGTTTAGGTTGGAAGAGACTTTAAAGATCATCAAGGTCCAACCCCCCTGCCGTGGGCAGGGACACCTCCCACCAGACCAGGTTGCTCAAAGCCCCATCCAGCCTGGTCTTGAACACCTCCAGGGGTGGGGCATCCACAGCTTCCCTGGGCAACCTGTTCCAGCGTCTCACCATCCTCACAGTGAAGAATTTCTTCCTGATACCTACTGTAAATCTGCTCCCTTCCAGTTTGAAGCCATTACCCCTCGTCCTATCACTACACGCCCTGTAAAAAGCCCCTCTCCAGCTTTCTTGTAGGGCCCCTTCAGATACCTAACTGGCATACAGATATATCTGAAGAATTCTGCACAGATCTATTATCTTCTATATGGTCATTGTGACAGATAGCTGAATAATTTAGTGTATACTTTTAACTTGCATAGTTTCATGGTTGATAGTTTCCCATTTTGTAAGCATAGGAAAACTTATCTTGACCCAATAACTCTTTGTTGATTTTTAGAATTCTCCTTGGTGAAATGAAGGTATTTAGCATTTCTATACATGATGACAGGCAAAAAGAATTATGAAAAAAACTATCTTGATGGAAGGATTCTCCCAGGAATTTGAACTGTATCCTCTTTTAGGGGCTGAGCACCATCTTGATCTCATTACATTTTTTTTCAATGATCAGAGGCTCTCAGATGGCATTTTGTGGCAATAGTTTATTTGACCTGACCCAGAAGATTCTGGCTATTTGGAATGTGTTGTCATAAGCTATTAGTGATCCAAATATAACAGGGTTGTGCCTCTAGGCTCAGTATTTGGTTGAAGGAAAAAAAAAATAAACACCAAGCTAGAAAACAAATGTAATTTTTCATTTTAATGGCACAAATATTCTTGGCAAGCAAGCATTGACATTTAGATGAAAAGGTACCAACTGAGAGCAACCATAGACAAAATGAGTAGAGAAAGTCTCACACCTCTCCATTTTCAAGGCATTTTAAACATGTTCAGCAATAGTTATTACAGATTTAACGTGTGAGCCCTAGAGTTTCATGGGGTTTCCTAGTTTAATTTTTCATGTCTTTGATTTTTGTGTCAGTTATGTTGTTGAGTGCAGAATTTTTTCACCACAGAGTTTTTACGTATGTATTCAAATATTATGCAGGCTTCAGGACAGCTGTTCATAAAGTGAAGGACATCCACAGGCAAGTTTGAAAAATATTGATAATAAAGTTTGTATCTTTGGTCAAATGTTTTTTGTATAGTTCATTACACAGTAGAAGCAATGTCAAATGTCAAACTTGTCTACCTGAAGATGGGTTGAAGACTCAAATATTTTGACGTACTTCTTCTGTGAAAAGAAGGTAGAAGTCTGCCTTTAGGACTGGAAATAACATGATGTTTAATGCTTATTGAGGTAGCAATCAAATGGTAAACTGGTATTGAAGCAGTTTTGTGATACATGCTGGATTTAAAGAATATGAAGTTTTGCTGCTCAACAATTTATAATGTGATTTAATCTTTTTTTCTTTTTTTTTTTAGCATGAGGCGTCATCAGGAGAGGAGAGCAATTTTAACTCCAATTTTAACAGATTTCACAGTTCGAATAACTGCTGCTCCTGCAATTATTTTTACAAAAATTGATGCTGCAGAGAATTTACACCCAGAGGTTAGTACAAAATGTGAACAGAAATAGCATAACTTTTAATATGTTGATATTTTAATTCTTAATATTTTACTGTTCCACCATTTTAAGTGTCCAGGTGTTTTCAAATATAGAGATTGACCACTGGAAAAAAAAAAAAAATAGCAGTCCTGATTACTAGCTAAAATTCTCTGTTGGACAAAAAAAATTGTGTATAAGATTTGATATTAAAGGCAGCCTCCAGAGGTAGATAAGCCTGTTTGCACTTCAGAAAACAAGAATCCTTTAATGATTTCCAGCAATATTTTTAAACAATTTGTGGTGAAAAGGTGTTGAGAAGGGGTGCTACAGTACAACATTACAAAACATTGTATTCACAAGCTTCTCATAAAGAAGCCTGAAAATGCAATCTCTACACTATCTATAAGAAGAAAGTTGAGCCGAATTCTTCTAGGCAGATTTTCAAGCCCAGAAATTTCCACAGAGCATCCACTCCCCAACCATTACTGTGGGTATTTCAAGGTATTACAGATTTAACAATCACTTTTACCAGCCTGTGGGTCAGCTCGTTAATGATTAGTCTGTGAAGAATGTTACATACAAAAGGTATTGTCTCCCTTTTTGGCATTGATTTGTAGCTCAAGAATTTAAAACACTTTATGTAGGGGAAATATCAGAAAGGTTTTGTCAGCTCATAAGGAGTATTTCTTGCAACAGCTGCCTCCTGGGAAGAGCAAAGCTGGTACAGGAGCATAAAGAGTATTAGGTGTGTATTGCAATGTGCAATAGGTGTACACTGTTGGAAAATAATAACGAATGGATATAGAAAGAAAAAAAAATGAAAATACATATTTTGTGTAAAGTGTCATCACAAGGGCAGATGTAAAATTATTTAATGTAAAAAAGAAGTAGCTTAGGGGCTGGCTTAGAATGCATAAAGATTACTCAAGAAAAAAAAAAATATCTCTGAGCTTGACTGATGTTCATGTTCAAGAATTTCAGTGTTTTCTGTGCTTAACGTTCTTCCTGTACCTATTCCCTGGGTGACATTCACTGATGAAGGGAAAGGTCTAGGTTAGTGTGTGAAGAGCTTGAACATTGTACAACCTTCTCATGAGAAGGGGCAGTACTTCTGCTTATTAAGCAACCCTTCTGCCTTGGTTCTGGTTTTCATCTCTTTACCACTTGCCAGCAGTGGTGAAGAGCTTTTTTTGTGCTAGATAACACCAGTAAAACAGTGGCCATCCAGCTAGCTTTGCCAAGGTATTAAACAATGGTTTACAGGCAAAGAGAAATCAATTAGGTTAGTTATCAGTGAGTTCCAACACATGATTTCATTATAAATCAAGCAGAGTTTATGTTTAAAAGAAACAAAGTACATCCTTTTCTTGGAAGGAAAGGAAAATTGTAGTCATTGCCAGGAAATTAAAAACAAAATCTGACAGTCTACTGTTTGATACTACCAAGAGATGGAAGCAAGATCTTACACACGAGATGCTTTTCTTGCAAAATTTGTCTTAATAGTTATGCTGTTGAATGCAAAGCAAAGAATAAGCCACATCCTTTTTTAGAAGGCTGAGATGCCACTTTCTCCTGAAAAGACCTAATTAATACTATATACAGTGTTGAAGCATTGACTACAGCAGAGAATCACAGTACAGTTCAATAGAAACTGAAAATTATTTAGCCAGTAGCTGTTATCTAGTATTTTCCCTTAATTTCTCCTCAGGAAATTTTGGTGTGTGGTCATTCTTTGGAGGTGAATGTGACAACGAACCTGGATTTCTTCCTCAATGTGGCTCAAGTACAACTTCTTCAGCAGCTGGTACAAGCCAATATGGTTGGACTGGAACCTTCCACTGGCACCACTGAGGTAGGTTTTTCCCTGGTTTGCAGCTGTGTTTTTTAGAGTTCTGTAACTCTAATCAGGTGTTTGTATCATCTAGACAAAATTATATAGGTAAATGAAGTATGTGTATTATTATTGCTTTTTGGTCAGCTTTAAAATGCATTCTAATTTTTTTCTAACAATAGGATGTGTTATTTTAAGAAGAATATTATTCAATAAATTAGGCTAAGGTGATTCTGCAGCATCTTATGTAAACAGTGAAGTAGTTTTTTGAGGTTGTTTGGCACTTAATTTTAACTTTTATTGAAGCTCTGGCATCTTCTTAGGAGTTCACTTACTCTATACTGTGTGCTTCACTAAAGCGAGTAAACTACAAAAGTTTCACTGTGCCCGGTAACCACTACTCACATTAACTCTCTTCACTCAGGTCCCTAAGATTCAACCCACCTCTGAATATTCTTATACTCCTCCAGTAAGAATGGTGATGGGTACATCATGAAGGGTCGTTCATCTTCACAACTAATCTTTCCTTTTTTCTCAACTTGTACAGTGTTCAGCTACAATCTTATGAATTTGTCATTCTTCTTTTAGCCCAAACTTCTGGGCTGGTACAAAAAAGGTTAGGAGAAAAGAAAGTGAAAACTTTGCCGTAAGAAAAAATATGTATTTCTTATCTTCAAAACCAGGAATCTAGTCAGGCTGACAGCATCTTTTAAAGCGAGTAGAAGATGATATGTGACAAGGTACAAATTCCACTGGAATGGTTTTGGATTCATTCAGAAATCTTCCCAAATAAGAACAAGAGTTAGGGAGAGAGTTAAAGAGCAAGACACAATCAACTCTTCCTTTCCAAGAATCTAGCTAATGGGAGAGCAGAACAAATTTTTCTCCTCCCTTTTCTGAATCTCACAGATTCAGCATGCTTGTGAGGCTGGGTGGAAATGGGGAATGCTCCGGAGCAGCCACACTGCTTATTTTCCTCTCTCCTTACCCTGTCAAAACCCCAGAGGCTGTTTGTATCCTGCTAATCTAGGCATCACATAATCCCCCTGCCTCCTTTATCCTTTCCCAAGGATAGAGGGAAATAAGGGCATTGTTTCATTACTATGTTGAAACATGAAAGATGTAGAAAAGTGTATCTTTCCTTTCCTTGGATACTTTGCAGACACATGGCTTCTTTTGGAGATAATAATTACAAATAAGTATATATAGGAATATTTTCAATAAATAATTTGTGGAGCACTGTTTTCCCATTTTCAGTGGAATGGATAGAATCAGAAGATTTGAATGGGTGCCAAGAATTTTAATTTAAAGTTGGTACTGTGCAGAAGTGCTGCATGACTGATGTGGATTATAAAAACTTAAAAGCAATTTATTCCATAATTTCAGAAAGCTTTTTGTTGACTACATCACAAGATACCAATTTGTTCTTCATTGGTATCTCTCATGCATTATTGAGGTCTCCTGTAATGAGTAATGGGAGTATTTCTGGTTGAAGGTGGTGTTTGTCTTCTCCTTAATAAATTGTTGAACTATATCTTGATTCTCTATACTGAAAATGTAAAATCCAATAGTCGGTTACTTTTTGTCCACTTCTTTCTTCAGTGTTCTGTAGTCTCATGTGGCTATATAAAGCTACCTCACCCTCTAATATATGCACATTTGCTATTATTCTCGTATTTCTCCTTTACTCAGCAGAGTGAAACATAATACACGTTATATGCTGGTATGCTGCTGTTTTCATCTCAATGTAGTCTGGAGCCCGCACATGGCTATGCATACTTCACACCTCCTAATTATTTCATTGCAAGAATCAAAACATAATTTTATTACGTTCCCTGGTTCCTTCTCCTTGCTCTTTTTGAAGATGGGCATGACATTTACTATTTTCCAGACATCAAAGTCTCTCCTAGGCAACATGTCCTTTCACATATAAGGAGAATCCCAGCAGTGACACTGTCCAGTTCCTTGAACACCTTTGGATATGTGCTGTCTGATATTTTAAGAGAAAAAAAAATATTTTTTTTAATTGAATTTAGCTGAAAAATTGAGCTGCAGTTATCCATCCTCCAAAGGCTTTCCTAAACTATTGCAAATTATCTAGGCTATTATGCAGGTCACAGTGATACCCAGAACCTGTGCTCTCTTTCCCCTGCTTAAGCGTTCCTCTTGCATTTGCATTCAACACAGTCTTATTCAGCAAGACAATTCATAGAAAATAGCTTTAAGATTTTTTTTTCCCACAGTGCGTGTTTGCTTTGCAGATTTAGAGCTTCTGGTTTGTAGCATTTGAGGATTTTCTCCAATATTTCTACTAGATGCTTAAGCATGATTATTAGAAGAGTAGAAAGAAACAGAAGAACTATATTCCCCATGGGAATGTATAACATGAAATGGAGAAACCAAGAAGGTTTGCATTTACAAATCAGAATGTATGAAACCTGCCTCAAGATAACATGGCAGGACTTTTCTTGAAGTTGAAAGGAATAAAATGGTTTTTTGTAGAAGAGACATTTTTACACATTTTTGAATAAATATTATTTTGGTATTTGTACATGAATTTATACCACTGAACTGTTAGCATTAATTACTTGTTCAGTTATTTTCAAGGGTATTCAGAACCTACACACATACGATTCTTCTCTTCAGGGACTCATGAATGAATGAGCAACCACGCAATAAACAGAAGTATGTAGAAACAGTGCACACGGACTTTCTCTGAATAGGAAAGGGGATAAAGGAATGCCTTGAATTTCTTGAGATACCCAACCATAAATGAAATTTGTTTTATTGATGGTCCTTTTTTCTGCTAGAATAATGAAAAGATTGAGAAACATTCTTGTCAAAGATTTTGTTGAGTATCTGTCAAAAAGTGTACTTCAATACTGAAAAATGAACTGTAGCAAAAGCTGTAGGATTCAGGAGTTGCCTAAAAGTAGGATGAGAACAAGAATGGTAAATTCTTCATGTTTTTTAATGCGTTGGTGCCCGTTTAAAGACACTGCAGATGAATTATTGAAAAAACTCATAGAAATGCATTTGAATTTTTACACATCTGACCATGAACTACTGAAAGCTGCAAAAAAAATCATGTTTCTGAAGGTGTCCAGCTGATGAAAAATTCTACACTGCTCGTAGGGATTTAGTCTATTTAAAGAAAAAAAATATCCAGCATATAGAATACACAGAATAATTGTTCAGATTTGCTGAAAAGGTTTAGGAAAATTTAAGGTTGGAAGGGACTTCAGAGCAGTATGGTTTCGAGACTAAAGGAAAGTTAGATTGGAAGTCAGATTATGAGTGGAATTTTGTACGACAGTGACTTAAGGCAATGAGCGTATTTGCTTGGCTTTTCTTTAGGCACTCCCCTTATTGCTAATTAAGATGATAATCTTGATTGTGTATCTTTCCTGGAGGCAAGCTGTTCAACCACATTTAAAAATGTGGTGTTTAACCTGTTGTCGGGAAGTTATTTTTACAGTATGAGGTCTTATTTCAAGGAAAAGTCAGTAGTGATGAACTGAATATTCATTTTGTTGTATTGTTTCCTGTTAGCATCTGTTCAAACATAGTTGTTATGTATGTGTGTATAGTTACAATAGATTTGCTTTTTAGCATACAAACTTTAAGGTGTAGGATAGAATCGTGGAATTGTGGCTGGGAGGGACCTACAGAGTTCATGTAATCCAGGCCCCTGCTTACAGCAAGCCTAATTAGATTGGGTTGCTCTAAGGCTTCAATCAAGTCTTGAATAGCTCAAAAGACAGAAATTAACACAAACTCTCTGGAAAGCCTAGTTGACCACCCAAATTGTTAAAAAAATAATTAATCCTAATATCTAGTTGGAGTTTCTTGTATTCCCACTTGTGTCCATTGCTTCTCATCCTATCACCAGGCATCTCTGAGAAGAGTCTGGCACCATCTTCTGTATGGACTGCAATCAGGTAGTTGTACACATGGCCCATGGGTGCCATCTGATTAAACTTTTTGTCATCTAATGTTGCTGTCTTGATTTTGGAGCTGTCTTGGTTGCCCTCTGTTGAACTCTGTTGATATTTTTCGTGTTCTGTGAGGCCCAAAACTGGACACAGTATTCCAGATGTGGTCTCACAAGTGCTGAGTAAAGGGCAGTAATAACTTCCCTCAATCTACTGACCATGCTTCTGCCAATATAGTCCAAGATGCTGTTGGCCAGTTTTGCTACCCAGAAACATCACTGGCTTATGTCCACTAGGACTGCTTTGCCGCCAGCTTGTATCATTGTTGAGGTTTGTTCTTCCTAGGTACAGGACTTCATATTTCTTCTCATTTGACATCCTTCTTGCTCTTGTTTGGCTCATTCATCTACCCTGTCTAGGTCCCCGTGGATAGCAGCCCTGCCCTTGCACATATTCACTGCTTCCCATTATTCAGTACCCTTTGAGCTCAATCATGTGACTAATTTTTTATCCACCTGGTAGTTCTCCCATGTAATGTCCAAACTTGGATACAAAAATATTGTGGAAGTGCTAAAATCCTTGACAAAATTGAGGAAATGACATCCACTGCTCTACCCTTGTCTGCAGATTCAGCCATTTTATCATAGAAACTAATCTGATAGATGTCTGCTTTGTGAATTCTGAGGAAGGGCAAAGTATGTCAGTCAGGAGTTTTGCTTCGTTCATCCTAGCTTTGTCACTTAGCTATGTTCATCTTCTTTGATACTTTGTATTTTTTTTGGAGCCAATAGTTTCTACTGCTTGCAGTAAATGTCCAAATGAAAGCAATGAATATTTAAAGCTTGTGTCTTTTTCTGCTTCTCTCTAGCACTCTTTCTGTAGGCCTCTCTGCTGATTCTTTCTGCAGCAACGTGAGCACTCGAGGGTGCCAGCTATGAGGGCTGATGACAGCTCTTCCAGCAAGCAGTCCTTTGAACCTAAGCAGTATTCCAAAGAAAGACAACAAAATATTTGGGGATTCTGGGTATGATTTACGGGGCAGGGAGTGGGTCATAAGAGTCAAATGCACACACCTTGGCTGCAAGATGAATGTTTTGGAGCTGTGAAGCCACAAATATTTGAGAAGTGCGAACATCAAGGTAAAGTGGAATCATCTAGAATTGTACAAAGAACTATAGAGATATACAAGCAGTTTTATAATTAAAAATGAAAGGGAACATTATTCAAGTTTGGATGTTAGGAAGAATCTCATTTGGTGTAGAACACTGCTAAGGGACATGACAAAAAGATTTTGAGCT
The DNA here is from genome assembly GCA_013399435.1 of Arenaria interpres. NCBI lineage: Eukaryota > Metazoa > Chordata > Aves > Charadriiformes > Scolopacidae > Arenaria > Arenaria interpres. The sequence goes on along the minus strand of VXAK01010486.1, from coordinate 2,626 downwards.
GAGGTCTTTTCACTGATTTTTCATCTCAGGAGAATCCATGCCATGATTTTATGACTGAACTGGTTCTAACGTTAAAATCTCTAGCTGACCATAACAGCCCCCTATGAGTTTCTTATTTATGTGATTTTTAGTTCAGTAAATTCTATTCAGCTGCCCTGGATTTCAAAAAATAAGCAACACTTAGTTAAAATGGCAAAAATTAGTGAATTGCATTCTCTGAAGCCTAAAAATCATTAAGCAGGTAAGTCTGTCTTTATTAGATAAAGACTGTATTAAGACTGCCTGGGGCACATGAATTACCAACAGTAATTAGTTTTGTTATTCATTAATATCAAGTAATCATCATATTAAGTCTACTTTAAAAAAACCCATGTATAAAGAATAACACATGACTATTTTTGAAACCAGTGTTTTCAAGCAAGTCAAATATTTATACTTTTTAACAAAATAAAAAACATATTTTAAGGGGGCAGGGATGAACCACATCATTAAGAAAGGCAGAAATGGGGATGCTCTTTGATCTGTGTATGCATTCTGCCCAGTATTCCACAGGAAAAAAACCCCACCCTTAAGTCATAAAGCTAATACAACTTCTTTTTTCTCAGTTTCCTGACTCCAGTCTTTCTTCTTGATCTCCTACAGTCTACTTTGTTCCAGAAATACACTCATAAGTGTCCTAACTTCCAGTAGTTTTGACCTGACTCACTCATGATTTTCATATGCAGTCCTCCAGTTTTTTCACTGTGCAAAGTTGCTATTTTGGAAATTAAATAATAAAATCAAGGATAAAGGCAGCTTTGTGTCTTCGGAAATTATTTGAAGATGTCCCGTTTCTCACACAGGAAGAAAGGTTCTTCAGAATATCCTGATACCTTCTGCAGGTTTTTTTTCTTAACTTAAAAAGCTAAAAGAGAAGAAACAGATCTGAAAATTTTCTTCGGTGGTTGATAGTTTCACTGGCAGATTTGCTTTTGTTCAAAATCCTTCAGTTTTTTCCCTGGATCACCTTTTGGAAGGGATGCCATAGTTATTGCTTTAGTACCATATTATCTTAGAGGTTTTGGGGTTTTTTTTGTTAAGTCTAAAATCACTGTTATAAATTTCTAGCTTGGTCTTTCTAAATACCCTAAATTTTCACAAGTACACCCTGTGACAAATTCATCGATATTTTTGAGCTTACCGCACAGAATGTCGAAAGGAATTAATATTTCAGACCTGTTACTAGATAAATATGATTGACATGACTACATAAATGTAGTTGATATGTGAGACACATGATATAGAAATGGCCCTAGTGGCTTAAACTGAGGCTCATTTGTTTAGCTCTACATTAGCATATGACTTGAAAACAATGTTAGAACAGATACATTAATTATGTATCCCGACAATATTTTCCCACCTATAATGTAGTATTTGCAGCTCAGGCACGTGCAGCGTTAGTGGTGATGTCTGTGTAATTGATAATCTTCAGTGTTGTTTTCTCATGGATTTATCCAGTTGCCTTTGAAATTCATCTAAACTTTCATCATCTGCAATAACCTGTGAGAAGGAGTTCCACAGGCAGTGGGAATAATACATCACCACCACCACCCCCTTTTTTTTTTTAAATTTATTTTTGCTTATCTTGCATCGAGTTCTTATCTTAGGGAAAAAAAAATAATCTTAGCCAACGTGTCTGGGCCATTTTATCATTTTATTTCACGTGCTTGGATCATACCCTGTTTTCAGTACCTCTTCCAGGTTGAAGAATCCTAGTGGTTTTTTCAACTAGGGTTGTTTCCTACGAACTGTTTTGTTCTATTAGTTATTTTTGTTAAGCTGTTGTGGCTCTTTTTCAGTTTTACAGTGTCCATTTTTAAGGAATAAATGGGGCCAGAATTGCACCCACTATTAAAGATACAGACAGGCACACATGGATTTATATGTTGGTGCAGTGATGTTTTCCCTTTCATTCCCTCTCCCTTTCCTGTAATTCTTGATAAGAGAATTGGGGTTTTATGTCTCCTACTGATCTTTTTTGCCTTTTTTTTTTTTCCTTCTACCTGACCGTTTCATAGAACTGTATGCAATAAGGTTAAGAACTTGGGTTTAGGTGACAATAATCAACTTGGAGACCATGTTTTTATATTTCTTTTATGATTCTTTTTTCCTGTTTGCACCACTTTACATTTACTTGTATTGTATTTAATCTGCTATTTTATTGCCCTGTCATTCAGGATTCTAGGGTCTTCAGTTCTTCACACTTAGCTCCTGAATAAGTTAATATACTTAGAAAAAATTCTCACCTGGTTCTTAATTCTTTTTTCCATTTATGAATATATTTAATGTGATCAGCCCCAGCATAGATCACTATGAGAGTACACTGATAACTATAAATCATTAACTTGCCTTGTACTCATAGTTGAGTCATCTAGACTAATTGACCAGTTATTTATCTAGGTGAGGACCTTCTTCCTTATTCCATGGAAACTTAGTTGACTAGACACATACACTGAATTCAGCTCTTGTTCCCAGCTAGCATGTTGCTTATCAATAGTGGGAATCTTTTATCTGCAGAACAGACTTTCTCTCAATTACCTAAAGCCACAATCTGACAATGTACTCTCTGTAGACAATATTCCAAGTC
>VXAK01010484.1:0-14284 GCA_013399435.1 Arenaria interpres | reverse complement strand
TATCAGATTGGTCAAGCATGATTAACCTTTGTAAATCCGTGTTGACCAATACCGATAACTTCTTGGTCTTCAATATGTTTGGAGATGACATCCAGCACGAGCCGCTCCATTACTTTCCCTGGGACAGAAGTGAGACTCATTGGCCTGTAGTTCCCAGGGTCCTCCTTCTTGCCCTTTTTGTGGACTGGTGTGATATTTGCCTTCCTCTTTACAATACTAGTTGCAGAATTGTGGTTGTGATACCATGAACACATACTTCTGTTAAACCCGGCAGGACAATGCTGTCTTGGTTAATCACTAGACTGAGGGGTTCGTGATAGTTACGTCTAATTTGTTGGGACATCTCAGTAACAGGCAAGTAACTTATCTCTAGTTAAGAGGAGCCTGCCCACTACAGAAACTTTTCATTGTTATTGTCCCAGCTGTAGACAAACAGCCACATAAGGTTGTCACCTGAAAGGCAGTAGAGCACAAGCCTGAGGCCAACACATTCAATGCGTTTTTAAAATTAATTAATCTCCCTTGCTTCCTTCCTCTTCCCTTGCACTTTGATTCTCCTGAACTGGCAGCTGGGGTAATATTTGTTGACAATAGTGTGGCTGCAAAACTACAGCACAAGTCCCCCAAGCAGAGACCTGTCAGGGCTGCCCCTTCATCCAACAATGTGCACTGGCTTAATTGGCCAAGGTCAACCAGCTTTCTCTCACTACATTTTCATGGCCCCTGAGGGGAAGAACAGCTCCAGTGAGTGATCCACTGGGTCTAGGGACACTGAGCTTTCAGTTTCTAGTTTAGTTAAGTGTATTTTTTGAAAAAATTATTGGTGTTTTTAAGGGAGTGGGGATGATTTACCAACAGCGGTAAAATTTGGAAAAGATTTTTTAAAAAATACCACATTACAAGTTCCTCAGGAGAGCTTACTACAGTTGGCCCAGTTATGCATTTCTGTTCATTTATTGCTTTTCAACTTATTAAAAAAATAAAAATAGAGAAAATCTAAACGTCTATGTCAAGAAAGTTTAAATCAATAATTATTTATCCATATGCCTACTATACAGATATTGCCTAGAATTTGGGGCACATGTATATCATTAATATGTAATTAAATCTAATAACACATTGCCAACAGGCTGGGAGTAATCCCTCATTGGCAAACATAGCTTGTTACAGTGCTACCCTACAGAAAATTCTTTCATTCCCAAAGTCTTAAATTTCATATCCTCTGATGCATGCCTTCAACAAGATTGAGGAAGGAAACCCTAAAAAGTGCTCCAGGGAAGTCAGCAGCAAAATTACTGGTCACGTATTGAGTAATGAAAAGACCATAGAAGAGAAAAAAAAAGTTAATTGTGTTTGTTCATTCTGTAATGAAAACTACAAGCATAGTCATCAATCAGTTGCACAGATAAAGAATACAGATTCCTATATTGAGTTGTGTCAGAGGCCATGGATGTTCACTTTAATGATAACACAGATGGGAATTACCATTACTAGGCAAGAAAGTTTCAAAAGCAGTCTAGTGAAAGTGATAAAGTAGTGGATTCAAGAGGGAAGCATCTTTAAGATCCTCCCAGGGAAATATGTGGGTGAAGAGATGAGATGACCCTATGGAATTACCACGAATTAGGACAGGAATATAGAGCTTAAAGGACTGTGAACCTGTCTTCTAACACTTTTTTTTTTTTTTTTCCCTCCCATTATTGAAAAGCAAAGTTCAAGTTTCATTAGCGTTCAGTTAAAGTCAAATAAACATAAAAATACAGTAAAGACTAAGATGGAAGTATAGGAACCCTTCAACTCATGATAACTAAGTCATACAGTTGATACATGTGGCTCTCAAAACAGTGCTTTAAAATATTTTGTATGGACATTATGATCACTTATATGTTACGGACATGTAAAGAAGTGATAGAAAAGTTGTGTCAGTCTGTCTTCTATATATGACATATTAAGGGTTTATTAAATAAACTTTTCTACCCTATCCAGTTAGCAATCATTTTCTAATACCATTACAAAAGTGGCCTGTTTCTGTTACTCAGCATCATGCTCCCACAGTGAATTAAAATGGGTGAAGAACAAGCTATGGCACACAATTATGAGAGAAACAAAAGAGAATTAAGACAGCTGCCCTGTATGTCTTCGTATAGATCCTCTTACAACAGGTCAACTGTTCGTTAAGTCTAGTATGCATATTTGGCTTCCATTAAAACATTAAGAAGTCTTAAGTAAAAAAAAAAAACCAAAAAAAACCACAAACGAAAACCAACAGAAAATCAATTCCAAATTTCAGTGTTCCTCTGAATCTCACTTTTGCTAGTAGAAGGAGAAGCATCAGAGTGTTAAACTTTTCTACCTTCCCAGCAAGCCTATCAGTTAGGAGGAGGAGATGATAGTTATGTCCATTGAATGTGAAATGACCTATTTGCCATCACCTGTTTCATACATATTCACCTCTCCAAAGTACTAATAGAAGGTACTGACTGATGAATAAGTTCTGCTTAGCTTCAGGGAGAGTCATGTTTGGAGGGATGGTCTGTCCAGCTGTTGTTTTGGCAATACTGTGAGAGGCCAGTACTTTGATAAGAACCAGCAAAACAGTCCTCCTTGTTCTCAAGATGAAAGGAGAAATCATAGAATCATACAATGCTTTGAGTTGAAAGTGACCTTAAAGATCATTGAGTTCCAACCCCCCTGCCATAGGCCTAACACCTCCCACTAGACCAGCATGCTCAAAGCCCCATCCAGCCTGGCCTTGAACACTTTCAGGGATGGGGTATCCCCAACTTCACTGGGCAACCTGTTCCAGTGTCTCACAACCCTCACAGTAAAGAATTTCTTTCTAGTATCTAATCTAAATCTCCCCTCTTTCAATCTAAAACCATCACCCTTTGTCCTATTGCTACACTTCCTGACAAAGAGTCCCTCTCCAGCTCTCCTATAGGCGCTCCCTGCAGATATTGGAAGGCCGCTATAAGGTGTCCCCAGAGCCTTCTCTTCTCTAGACTGAACAACCCCAGCTCTCTCAGCCTGTCTTCATCGGAGAGGTGCTCCATCTCTCTGATCATCTTCGTGGCCCTCTGCTGGACCCGTTCCAACAGGTCCATGTCCTTCAAATGTGACTTTCACCTACACATCGGTCTCTCCTTGAAGGAAATTATATAGATTTCTATGCTAAAGTTGATGTGAAAAGTCAGATTTGAAAAAATATATAATAGAATGTTATTTTACAGTTATGTACAGAACCATGTTAATATCACAAATCATGGTTAGGAAGAAATCTCACCTGTAGTGACAGCTTAGCATCCAGTTATGTCTAGAAAGAGATGGAACATTCAGAGATCTAAGTTCATTCAGTCTTCCTATGATTTTGAAGAAACTAGCAATGAGTAGATCCAAATAAATACCAAAGTTCTATAACGTTGTGCACTGAAATGTCACTGTTAGGTGCCTGGTACCTGAGACTCAATCCACAGCCTTAAGATAACTTTGTGACATTCATATACCCGGAGTTAGACATCTGTGAACTACATTCACAAAAGCCAGCTTAGTAAATGGGGAGCCAGAGGGTACATGGATGCCTTCAAAACAGAATTTGCTGCCTCCTGCATGCAGATACCAGAGCCAATTGCCTGTAAACAAGCTAATGAGCATACTAAGGGCAGGCCAGCCCAAATATAACAATCTTGTTATCATAACTAATTTGCCTGGAGAAGTCTACTCCTAACAATTCTGTACCTGAATGAGGTCATTTAGAGGCTGCCTCATTATTTCTATGTATAATTTGTGCAGAATGGACTTAAACTGAGGAGTTCTGACTAGAGCTACTGCACTTCAGTCAGAATTGGTTTCCTACCTGCAGCGGAGCTGCAGCCCACACAAGTGAGTGCAGTTTTTGAGTTTTAACACAAACACAGCTCTCAGATTCCTTTTGCACACCCTGAGCAGTGAGAAGTGACTGGTTTGTTCTTCCTTCCAAAGTAGTTTTTCGTGTATGTCCAAAGTACACATACAGAGGAACTCTAAAAATAACTTTAAAAAAACACATTATTTGATGTGATTTTCTCCAATTAATATGAGAACTAGGACAGTTGTGTAAGAATAGAAGAACAGGACAAAACCTCTTGGACCTTGGTAGAAAGAGTTTTGGTTTAGCAGCTTGCTGGTCTAGCAACACACTACTATCCAGACATTCAGAAAATGAATGGGAAGGACTGTGATCCCCATAGCACTGACATTAATCATCTTTGGTGAAGCATTTCTCATGAAAACTACAGTTTTCTAACACTAAAGGGGAGGCACAAAAGATGCAGCCTGCAACACAGTTAAACTGCATAAGATCAGATTTGTCCTTTAGAAAGAGATAAAAAAAAGTTATAGTTTAACATCTGTACAGATGTTACATGCTGTGGAAAGGTTATATAGCAGTGCTCCCTCCAGAAGGCAGCGTGCCTTTGAGGTGGGAGGGAGCGCACATCTGCCTTCCCCTGTGTGCATCAGCGCTGTTCTCATTCTAACAATGGGAATCGTCATTCTCTATTAAGCTCATACTGAAAACTTTGAATAAACGCCTTAAAAAGCTCAGCTGAAAGTATTAATTCTGAGGGAAACGTGTAAATCTGGATGAAATCTTCCATTCATTTTTAATCTTGCTATGGTAAACCTTGTAATTAAGATGATTAAATGACTGAATAAAACCATATATTTTCATCCTTTAGAATACCACAATGAAAAGCCATAATCCTGTTTAAAGAAAAAAGCAGTAGACGCCTTTTAAAATTGAGATATCAAACAAAGGTTGTTATTTAAGCATTTGGTAATCAATTAACCTCTTGCTTAGCAAGGATACTTAAGAGTTAAATGTCTAGGAAACCCATTTTGGAGAAAAAACTAATAGGGGGTAAGGAAGAATCAAATGTTATGCTTTTGGAAGAAAAAAAAAAGGATAAAAAGTTATTTTTATGGATGATCAAGTTACTCAAAATGAATATATTTCACAAGGGACAACTTAAAGATTTGCAATAAGAAAAAAAAAGTATTAGTGGAAATGTTTCTGGAGTAGACACATTAAAATGATACAGGTCTCCCAATGAAGTCAGATGCAGCATTTTTTTTTTTGGAGTGATGGTCCAGGAAAAGCAGGAGGTAAGAATCTGCTGGTGCCTGTTTGTCATATGGAACTTGCACAAAATCCTTTTGTTGAATGTATTTTCCTTCAACATTTTGAAAGAGGATAGTGTCTCTCCCAAAAAACTCCCTCATTTTTCTGCACAGATATTTCTCAGCAAAGATGACAATAACTTAACAAACTCATTTATTAAAAACAAGAAATAATTCTCTCATCTAAATCTGTACTGCAAATATTCTGAATATATTTGAGGTGCACTTTTTTTCTTTTTGTGTGTCTTATTCTTCTGTAAAATATTTGGACAACAATCTAATGAAAACCTACGTGAATAATCTATATATATCACAACTTCGTATTTTTGTCAAAAGAAATTAGTGTAGTATTTTTTCAGTCAGTGGTACTTTGTAAAGACTTTCAGATTTTTCCAAAATCGTAGGCTGTAAGAATGCAATGCAGGAATTATTCAATCAAAAGTATTTACTTTATCTTCTTTTTGAAAACATGTTAATAAACCTGTATCTCTTTTCATAAAGTGTTCTTTCACTAAGACATCTTTTTTTTTCCCCACAATGATATTGTCATTTTCTAAGAAGGTTCAATCCTGAAATTCTTAGGCTAGTTTATAAGGAGTTATTGACTTTAGAGATTGAGGAATAGGCTTCTGTTGAAGGATGAACTGCTTACAAGGTTGTGGAGAATGATTAGGTTTGATATTACATTATCGGTTTATCTCCTGGGACAAGTAAGTGAAATTTATTTCTAAAGGTGCTGATCAATGTGAATAAATCAATATAGCGGAGCTTGTGGTGTTCATCCACAAAAAATTCTCTGTCATCAAAAACACCCCCATAACTCATGGTCTTGTTAATGTTAGATGTTCACACATTTCAAACATGCTTTAAATAGTCTTTAGATATATCCACTTCAATAGCTTAGTACTCACTTGAAAGTTTGTCTCCCAGGTGATTTTAAGGGTCAAAATTTCTTAGAACTATTTAGAATACAATACCATCCCAGCAAATCAGACACAGAAACTAAAATGGACTATTCAGAAACTGAATGCTTTAAAAAAAGTAATTTAAAAATTTATTGTAGATGTTCCTGCACACAAATCATTGAAGTTCCTCTGCTCTTCAAACTAGTTTTGTGACTGGAGAAGTTTCGGATTTGCTGCATAATTTCAGAATTGATTTCACACACTTCCCCCTTAAAGTTCTGCTTCTGTCCAAAACAATTTTTCACAAACTGACTCTGCTCTAGTAGTCATCTTTCATTAATGTCTTGTACCTTATTGCCAGAGCTTCATGGGATGATTTATTGTTCAAACATCACCGGGTGTGGAATTTTTGGAAGGCACGTGGGGGTAGCTCTCCCCTTTCCCAGGAGACTCCAGCCTCTGTACTACATCCTCCAGTCTCATTGCACTACCACAGGGACTTACAGGTCCTCAGTATTTTCTGCAGGTGAGGAGCTGGAGGGAAATTGCATTTGATTCTGCAATACATGCGAACACAGGGGAGTCCAAGTCCCCTTCCCATTCACATGAGGTTGTGTTTACATGTGCATATCTATGCAATTTTTCAGCTTTCAGTGATTACTCCTCTACACTGCAGAACCTTTCTTGGCATAGCTATGGTGATAAAATTATGCCAACAAGGGCTCAAAATATTTTTCTAGAAGCAATTTTCCTGCTGACATAGCATGCCAGTGCTCAAACAATATAAACTAAACCAACTGAACACTGCCTGTGAGCACAGCAGTTTCCACAGCAGGGGTTTTGCTGGCCCACTGATGAAAGTGAAAGATACCACTTTTTCACCTTCAAAGGCAATGAGTGTGCTACAGTAGAACATTGCATTGGAATCTGTCTAACTATAAGTTTAAAAGGAAATTTTAGGGAAAAAATTATAAACAGTCTGATGACATATAAAGTGCATTTTGTGGAATGACAACTGTTACAAGGTATATGACTACTTCACTATTGATGCCCATTTATCCTTACGCCCTCAGTTTGTTTGGGGAAATCTAATTCAGCTGTGGTGTTGAAACTGTCTCTCACTTTTTCTGCCTACGTCTTTTCTCTCTCAGTTTACTTATCATAATCAAGCCTTAACATCCTGCAATCAATTTCATCACACAGAGGCTGTAGTGTCAAACTCAGAAATAGACTAGAAAAGCAACCATAACAAGAGAATGTATTCAGAAGAGAGAAAAGCAGAGAGATGGTCAGAAGATAGCAAATGTTAATTGCATTGATAATTGTAATACAGTAATAACAAACATTCCAGAATGAATAGAAAATGAACACATTTCTCTAACAGAAACTCAGAGGAGATTTTCTTTTCTGCAGCTCTTCCATCTGCAATGTGACTTTTTTCCAGGGCTCAGATTTGGAGGAAGAAAAAATCGCCTCAGTACAGACCTCGTTTCCTGAAGAGGAAATGGATAAGCTATACTGCATCTATTGAAAAACAAGATATTCTCTCTAGCATTGTGTCTCCAGGTGTTATGTGATATGCAAATATAAAGACGCCCTTAGCTATCTGCAGACATTGCAGGAGTGCTAATTTGAAAAGCAAAAATGTAACCTCTCTGGAATATCTACACTTTCATTTGGGAATCCACAGGCATTGCATGGGATTTATATTTCTGACTTCTAGTAATGATATTGTTGTACTGGAAACTAAACTATACAGCGAGAGGAAGCAACCAAAACCATGGCTGTACTACTGAAAACTAAAGACAATTTGTATTCAACAACAGTACCTCAACACTGGCATTTGGAACAATTTCTGAAAGGTTCTAAACTCTAAAAGAAATTCTCAGTGACCTCAAGGCAGCATATTTACCACTGGTGGGATGGAAACTATTGTTGTTAAATTCAAGTTTTATACTGGGAATAAGACAATCTTGTAACAGAAAGCATGCTGTTATTCAGTGGCATTTGCAGTATATGAGCTTTAATTACTCCTTTGGTACTCCCAAAACTGTCAGCAGAACCATGGATGTTTCATTTTTGAATATCTACAGCCAAATACATGTTGTGTCTAGAATACTGAACTCCAATAATGAGCCAACTATAAAGGACCAGCATGCATACAAGCTGCAGCCAACTGTACCTGGTGAATGAAGTGGAGGGGAGCACATCAGAACAACTCCTTGACCTTCACGTACAGAGACAGCACTTCTTGTCCGACCACTAAAATTCCCCAGATCTATCAAAAGAACAGAGCATTTTAGTTATATACCAAAGATTTTAAATTTTGTGGCTACTGTGACCTACAATTTATTTCCTCTTGTAAAGCTGACAGTTCATGACTTCATACCTTAATCTATAGTAGGAGGGCCTTTAAAAATAAATCTATTTTCATTACAAAAAAATTCCATGTTGCATCAGCACTTTATTACTCTTTTTAGTGCACTTGGATACAGTATCAAAAGAAAAGCAGAGGCAATACATATACCATTTACAAAAACATTTAATAGTGGTTTTATTTCTTTGTGTCATATCCTCTTTGGTTTTTTTCATCCATAGAAGCGATTCATACGCAGTGAGGAAAGGAAATAAAAATGGAGAGAACACCTTGGCTAACATCCAGACTGATCAAGGCAAAGCGAGCTGCAATATGGGTACACAAAGATATATTTGAAAAGGACCAGAAGCTTCAGCAGATGCGAAATGATGTGCTGAAATATGAAAAGATGGGGCCAGTGGGAACATCTTTCAGTGACATTCAGCAACCTACAGCCATACCTCTGCATTTCTGCATGCAGAGCTAGGTGCTGGTATGAGCCAGACAACACCAGACAGTTTGAATAGGTTGAGAAGGACTATTACTTTCCTAACTGCACTCAGTTGACAATTGTCTGTCAGATGCTGAAGCTTCACATCTTGTTCCATGCCTCGTAGTGCATTAAACTGAAGTTCAATGATTTTCAAAGGTAATAAAGTTGATCTTTGATAGATTTCATAATGGGGATTAGGTACACTTTTTTAAGTAGAAAGAGATGTATAGTCTTTCCAAATGCTTTTTCACATTTCTAAAAGATGTATTGTGCATAGGCAGAGACCTAAAATTTAAGTGCACCTAAATTCATGCTGTCTTTAACAAAAATAAGTCAGTGCTCTGATTTCATAAATAGATATTGTGTTTGAACAGAGGATGGGTGGATGGGCTTCAGTAGAATTTTAAAAAATAATAGGGCAACATTCCCAAATTATGCAAAATTTTGCTATGCAAAATGAAATGAAACGGAATACTGCATTTTAAAATAAGTGCACTTAAAAGTGCCACCTAGTGAATGTTACCTGATAGTATATCCTGTAGAAATGTAATTGTTATTAATTTATGTCTAGAAAGTAGTGGGCTGGTGTATCCCTGCATAAACCCCGTTGCTTTGGATAGGAGAGCAGCTTGCAATTAAAAGTCTTCTTAGTTAAGAATCCCTGGATTTCAACTGCACGTGACTTGGAGTTTACAACTTTATGTATGTTTGTGTTAAGTCCAGTATTTTTCTAAAAGAAAACTGATATATCAACCAATAATGTCTGCAGCCTACTAAGAAACCAGTGTTTAGCTTTCATTGTAATGTGGAATTTAAGAATATAATCATCTTTTAAAATGCATTATTAATTGCTGAGTTCTTGTAAAAATAGTGTGTGTCCTTAAAGCTTTTTTTCAAGGTCAATTTTTTCAGGCAAGAATGACACTAAGTTACCATAAGATTGTTCTTGTAGCCTTCCTTCTAAAGAAAATATGATTAATCTTCTCTGTATGGATGTCCTAAAACATTCAGTTTGATTTACTCCTCAAATGCCTTCAAAGATCCAGACTGCATGCACAAACAAACCTCAGTGAATTTAAAATGTGGACAGAACTTGAACTGATGTGCCATGGCTTCAGCATTTTTTGGGAAGATGCTCTGAAACCAGAACAGCTGCTCTGTGAGAAATACAAAGGCCATTGCTCTGTGTGTAGGAACAGATATTATCATAGCAGTACCTGCTTCCCCACCACTTGGAAGAAAAATAGAACGTATGTTGCAAATATCAGAAAAAAAGTTTTAATACTACTGACAGCCTGAAACCCATACTGCAAGTCTGTCTTATGCACTATAAATGGAGAAATTTTATTTTTTTAAAACATTTTGGACAGGGAATCAAATAGGTGAATAAATGAAAATAATGTGAGTTGAATAGTAAAAATTCATAGCAGTGTAAGAAGAGATTCTCTGCAATTTATAAAAAGAGTGGGACAAGAAAGCAATCTTTTCTACTTCTAAAAAAAGTCTCTGAGATGTGTTATCGCAGACTGTTCCTGCATTGTCTTGAAAGCCTGAAAATAATTAATCAGCATTTTCAGAATTTTTTTTTTAAATTAAAAACTCCAGTCTTTTGACTTAAATTCCAAACTCAATGTGAAATATTAAATTATATTTAAAATAACTTTAATTTTGGGAATTTTTTTTAAAGCTTATAATTTATGTATTTCTTTTGGGGGTACAATATTTTAATATTAATGTCAAATCCTGTGGCTATACGTTTTCATCCTTTATACTAATCTTTTACTACCCACAATATACAACCTGTAAGCCTGTCAACACAAAAAAAGGGAAATTTGTGACATCTAAATTGCAACCTCTATAGGCAGAAGTAAAATTTTTGAAGTTTTTTGCTAATTTTTTTCCTCGGGTGAATAAATGTTATTTTCCAATTAGCTATAGCATCCTCAGGACTTTTTCCCATTTCCTGTCTTTTACATGCACCATGAGAGACAAATATTCTTCTTCATTTCTCCAAATGAAAAACAAAGACTTTTTTTTATTTAAAAATATAATAAAAGTACTATGTGTGACTCAAGTTTCTATTTGTTCAAACCAATTAATTTCAAACTAAAGAAGGAACTAAAGAAGGAAGGTAAGAAGGCTTTGAATTTCAACTCTTTTCGGCTATCTGTTCGTCTGAATTGCATTTCTTGTTAGCTTATGTGAAAAAAAAGGATTAACAAGTACAAATGCAGGGATTTAGATGTAAAACAAATAAATGTAGGAAAACTTAAAAAGAAGGAAAGGTGAAGGATCATGCTTGCTGTTCCCCCACATTAAAATAACAAGTCCAATATGGAAGAATTAAATGAAAGGGAAATATAATTAATTTCCTGTAAATCCCAGCCATTTTATATCTCGGCATATTGAAAAAAGAAAAAAGATAGCTACTAAAAAAGTATTCAAAACCCTATAATTTTACTTGAAAAACTCTGAAAAAATAGATAATAAAAGAAAGAATAGACAGAATACTGCTTTAGAGGTAGGTACTGTAATTTCTCCCACAGCAATGCTGGCCATTGGTTCAGTATCCTTGCTGCAGTATAAACTTGTACCATGGGACATGCCAGACAGCCCCACACAGAATGAGTCAATCCTTCATATTATTATGATGTACATATTTCATTGATAAGAAAATGACTTTTTGAGCTCCATAGGTATTTATCTTCTGCCTTGAAAGATTAGATTTATTTATGCTTATCTCAGTGCTAGCAGCAAAGATGATACCACCTACTGTATTATTTTCAAAGCACTTCCTGGGGTTTTAGCTACATGACTTTCATACTCTTTAACATGAGGCACAGCCTTGACCACTTTGAAAATGTGAAGTGTCAGTTACCATTTCTAATGTAACCATAGTGTTAGCAATATGTAGGCAAAAAATGCAGAGAACATTTAGGATGGAGTGTATGTGGCGGGAGCAGCACAATTGTCTTTATTACTAAAAGAATATTCAATTCAACAAATATTATACTATGTCTCTAAAGAACAACCTGTGACACAGAAGTGTTCTCCACTATGAAAGGAAAACAGTAGAGAAATTCCAGATCTAGTGAAGATGCAAGACATTAAATCCAATGGATTTGCCGTAATGCTGTCTGGATGTGCCACTTGCACTTCAGGTATAATTAGCTCAGTGTAGTATTCGATCTTTCACAGAAGTTGCAAACTTGGGAAACATTCAGATTTCTAATCCAAAGCAGTTTGTAGGCAGTATGGCTGTCTCTGCAGTGGCTATCCCCATTCTGCTGAAAGGAGCTGAAGCATGGGTTTCTCTTAACACGCATATGTACCTATTGATGTGCATTGAGGAAGAATGACACTCATCACCACAGGAATATCAGTTTAAATAAGGCCAAACAGACTTCTGCAGAAGGTGAAAGAAGTAATGGAAAATAAATGAGAAAAATCTCAAGGCAGTCAAAACAACAGAAAAGTTTTGCAGGGCTAGCAACAAAATGAACAACTAAATGAAGGGGGAAACATTCTGCCATTGACAGAAAGACTTGTACAAAAGTTGGAACAGTTTATACCACTTAATAGCCTTCCAATTCACCTTCACTGCAGTTTCGTTTTTAGGCATGCACAGGAGGAACCATTCATTCTCTGTGTTCGTCAGTTGGCTGCAGATGATGGGAGCAACAACAAAGGGGCAGGTTTTTCTGACCCAGAAAATGGTCCACTGATGATTGGTATAAAATTAGGATGAAATTAAAAATTAAATTAAAAATTAATAAAAGATCTTGGTTTTATTTTAGGCAATTACTGCTTGGTAACCTAGCATGGAAGATGTGGAAGGTTCTGTAGTTCATTATCAGTGACTTAAACCAGTCAACTTTGAAAGTTGAAACTAGACTGGTGCAGAGCAACATCTTCTGCCAGCCCAATTCTGTGAGTTCAAACTATTTTATGTGCAAATTTATTATGGAGTTGACAATGGACATCATATGATATGTATTAAAATGTTTAAAGACATGTGCTGAAGATATCTAGAGATAAATATAAAATATATTCTTTCTATTACAGTAAAAATAGCTCTATGCAAGGTAAAATTCTTCTGTCAGACCAAGGACAAACTTATTCATTGCATTGGCACTACAGAGAGGGTAGCCTTCCTCTCCTTGTATTTGAAAGACAGGACTAAGAAATAGACCTTGAGCTGGAACTGTAGCTCTTTAAAAAAGGTAAGATTTACAGGGAAAAGAATTCCATTAAAAATATGTTTTTCAAAATTCCATTATAACCTAAATCAAAAACATGGTTTGACTGTGCACTCTAAACAATGGGCAATATAAATACTGTGTTTAATAGCCCATAAATGCAGGCTACAGAAGAATGAAAGACAGGTATTAAAAAGAAATGACATGTATGATTGTATAGGGGACTTTTAAATTGGCTGAATTAAATACAATACTCACAGCATATCGAGGTCCAAGTAAATTAATAGATTGTTTTGTATTGACATACACCTGTTTTCTAGGAATACCAGATTAAATAGATGGAGCCGTGTTATTAGCATCACTAATCGGATCCTAATAGTAACTTTTAATACTGAAGACATTAACTAGAAAACATATGAAAGGAAGCTCAAACAAAAAGATTTCTTCCATGACAGAAATATCCTCTCACTGTGGTTGACGGGAAAAGCATACATCTTGGAACTTTTAAAAATCACATTACCATATGACTTTTAGGTGACAAAATAAGGGCCGGATTCAAATACTTTAGAATGTATCACGCTCATTAGCATTGCTGCTGTTATTATTTAGTACCAGAAAGCTTTTGAATCCTTCATGGATCATCAGTCTGACATGACATGACCTGAAAAAGGTCATATTTTTTCTCAAAGATGTTACTATGCAATTACATGAGACACAAAAGAAAGAGAGAGTTCAGAGAAGAAATGTTGTATTTTAAGGCTGTATGGCAGCCAGCCTGTGTCTGTACAGCTGCAGAGCCATTGAAGAGTTTAAAGGAAAGGGTGTGGTTATACAGATATTTACAGAAGTTTTCAGGGAGTGCCAACAAAAGATGACGAGAAGCACAGGAGAAAGCGTAAGGACTCCTGGCTGAAAATGTAAAAGACTAAGAAAAGAAGATACAAGATACTGTATTTTCTTATATCAACATCCTCCAGAATCTTTCTCAGATACTACAATCAAGATTTTTTCTCAGGAAAAAAAAAAAAAAAGTCACTAAGGGATCTTTGAACAATGATGATCCTTGAGCATGTTCTTGTAAAAAGAAAATAATTCTCTTTCTACCATGCTGTCAGCATGAACTATATATAATATATGCAGTATTGATTCATTAGCCCTGAATTAAATTTTCACT
>VXAK01010481.1:328-14836 GCA_013399435.1 Arenaria interpres | reverse complement strand
GGAGAGGGAGAGGAGAGGAGGAGCTCCAGGGCCGGGGCAGACATTTTTTGGAGGGAACACCCAGGCGGGTGTCTGCAAGGCAGATCATGGCGGACCCGCGCCACAGCAGGTGGCTGTTTCCTGAAGGAACTGTGGCCTGTGGAGGGCCCGTGGGGGAACAAGGGAAAAATGTGAGGAGAAAAGAGTGGGAGAAAGTGAACCGTTTCGAACTGGCCACACGCACCCCCACCTCCCAGTCCCCCCATTCCCCATCCCTCTGTGTTGCTGGTGGGGGAGGGAGTTAGGAGCGAAGGAGGGACTCAGTCTGGGGAAGAGGCCCAGGTAAGACGTTTCAGTTTTTGTCTTTGCTTCCTACCACCCAAATGTAGTTAAATTGGCAGTAAATTTAATTAATATTCCCTAAGTTGAGTCTGTTTGTCCCGTGATGGTAAGTGATGATAGCTACCTCTTTGTTGTGACCCACAAATCTTTTTTTTTGTTGTTTGGTGTTGTTTTTTTTTTATGAAGTCAATGATTTCCATTCATGGCATGAAGTCATCCCATCTTTTGGGGAACAGGAGGGAGATGCTGGAAGAGGATTAGACTCTTCAATATCTGTGCCTCATAAAGAGAGATAGAATGAACAAGCCTTCCTGGGCCGATGTAGGCCCTTGATTAATAGGAGGTAGTAAGGATCGATATCCAGTGCCTTGCGGGATGTGTAGGGGCAGCCTGTCCTGGTGTGTGATTTACCTGTGATTATGCAGATGAGTAGTTCTTTTCTCTAGATACAGACTCTATTTTTGAAAAAAAATTTCAAAGACTTTGTGCACTATGTTGTTTATGACTGATTTTAAGACTATTTTAATGCAATATCACACTGATAATTTATCCTTTGCTGTTTTGTACATTGACTGTTTGAACATGAACTGTTGAACGGTTTATGGTAGAAAAGAAGAATGGAGGTTTTTTTTTCTGAACTACACTTATTTGTCAAGTGAGGCTATTTAGCTGTTAGGGTTTTTACTCATTATATGTAATGGCAATAACATTCAGCACTTTATGTTAATCAGATTAGATAGGTGTGTTGATAAGTGGAGATCTGAGTATAATGAAAATGAATGAACTGCTCTACTTAAAGATGAATATTGGCAGAGACAACAGGGAAAACACATGCCATGTATTATGAAAAAAGAGAGTCTGCAAGTGAAATAAAAAGGAAGATCTTATTTTGAATCTTTATTCAAAGCTGCTTTTTTTTACTTGTTTTTCAAAATTGTATGATACAGAATGTACAATACAGTGGTAACTTTCAGAGGAGGATGGCTGAACTAGGATACCTCTACATTTTCCAGCATTACAATGTCTAGCTCACACAGAGCTTGACTTACACAAATGAGCTGCACATAAAAACTATGGAACATTTGCACTTTTTACGTCTTTGGAGGAAATGCATACATTCAGTGATCAGGGAAAATAATCCACAGGCAACTCCCTTTCAAAGCAGGTACTGTAGTAGGTAAGGTGGCAGGACTGAGTAGTCTGCTTTCCTTTGTGGCAGACACTTGCATCTCTTCGATACGCCTTGTTAGTTGATTTACCTGCTAGTATGGTCTTTCAAATCCTTACTCAAGTCTTCTGTCTAGATTATCAGTTTGTAGGGATACAACATTGCACAGCTTGTTGTTTAATGCTGAGCTCCTCCCTATACCTCACTTTAGGATTTCAGGACTCTGGACATTACTAATTGGTTGTTTCCTAGATAAAATACTGCAATCTTCAATATATGCTTAATTTATACTATTTGTTGATACAGAATATGTTACTGAATTTTGATAATTTGTAGGCATAAATCTAAGTAATTGTAGTTTGAGATAAGGATGACAAAATCAGTAGTAGAGCATACACACATGCCTCAGAAGTAGGTGAAGAAATGAGTTTCTAGAGCATAACAAAAGTTTTGTCTTGGGAATTTGAGATGTTTTTTAGACTATATGTATGCAGTTACTATAAAGTGTGCGTATTTCTGATAATGAGTAGATAAAGACAATTATTCTTCCAGTTGTCACCAGTACTAAGAGAGTGGTGATCTACATTGTTTTCTACACAGCTTTGCTGCCTATTGCAATGATCATGGCTGCAACATCTAGTCAGAGAGAAGGAACAATAACCGCATAATTCTCATTGCACAGTGTCTGCAGGGCTTGGAAGACATAATGTGGAAAAGGACCTTAGCATAGAAAACTCTATTGCGTCTGATTTTCTCTCAGTATATTCGATGCTAGGATTTTGTGATGTATATTGTGTCAGTAGACAGGAAAGGTGGCAGGGAGGAAATTAGTACAGATTGATAAAAGAACAAAGTTTTGACCATCCTCAGAGAGAAACAGTGGCTCAAACAAGAAAAGTCCTGGCTATGATTGCACAGTATTTGCCTGTTTCAGAAGCTGTAGAAAAAAGGTGAAATTTAATCCAGCTGTACAAAAGAGGTAATAGCAGAATAATGCTGCTTCTCTTACATCCTCTGCAGAATTTAAACAGGGTTTCAGCTTCTTTAATTCCTGGAGCCAAGAAGAATGTAGACCACCTACTATTGCTGCATGGCAATCAAAGATTGTCAGGTGTATTGCAAGGTCCTCTCCAAATGGGCACAGAAACTTCACTGTGCAGTGGATAGCTGCATGTAAATTTATTTTTGAAAGATGAAGAATTCTAACACACCCAGCACTTGGAATATTTATAACATGCAGCAGAGATGCAAAAAGTTTTTGTGGTCCCCCGCTCTACCTTTTCATTTTTAAGGAGAAAGAGAGGTAAGTAATCGCTCCAAACTCGCGGGTGGCCATGATGTGTTCATCTAAGCTTTTGGAAAAACATGCAGAAGTAGATTAAAATTGGGCGCCAAAATAGGCTGGAGTTGGATGGCTGCAGTTGTTCCCAGCCCAGCTGCCTGCCTTGCTCTCCTCATGAATGGTCATTTTCCCTCCTCAGATGAGTGTGAGATTATTTCATGAACCAGCTCTTGAGCTAGCATAGATTTTACTCTTCTGTATTAAGTGTGAGGGAAGGAGTCTTACCTTATAATTTGGGGGTTTAAAGCAGAGGGGAGTGAAGACAGGGAAACCTTGTTATTGGCTCCAGATTTACTATTTTCTTTATTCAAGGAAGACCAGCCAGCCTAATAAAGAAAAAATCTTGTTTTCAGTGTGATATTCTTGGTTTCTCAACTAACAAGGAGAAAAGAGAAAATTGCAATCAACTTTGTAATCGATCAATGTTTGCTTGTAAGTACTGCACACAATTCTGTATCACAAAATATTTGTCATTGCTCAACTAAGATTCTGCTAGAGTATAAGCGGAGATTTTTATTCATGTAAGCATCTACTAACAGGCTGAAGTGATTTGTTAAAGTCAAGACAGCAAAAGGAACACCTGGAAGAAGACAATAATGAGATTTGTGTAGTAAACAAATATGAGAGAGTTTTGGTCCCTCATATAGTATCTGCATCTGTGCTTCTTTATTTCACTGAAGGCTTTGTTTATTTTCTGGGTGAGTTATTGTACCTTTAATCCACAGACCAATTAGTTGCCAATGGTCTTGGAACTAACTAGTTGCATTACGCTGCTGCTGCTGTACTTGGCCAAAGAACCTAATGTTTGTTCCAGGGGGGCTCTGTATGGCTCTAAGGGAAAACAGGAAACGTGCAGCTTCTGTTCTTTTTTTCTTTCTTTTGGTCTAATAGACATGGTTTGAGGAGACAGTGGAAAAAAAACCAAAAAACATTGGCTTCTTGTTTCTTACATTAAAAAAAACTGAAACCAAGTAGTGTCTCTTAGTATAAACTTTACGTATCAGCCAATAAAGAAGGGATCTATCAGAAATAATTTTCTGACTATGTCGCATTGCATCCTTATTTTTCTCCTGGTTACTTGTTTTGGCTTTATTATTGCCTTTATTCCATGACTGTTTTTTTGTACAAGATACAGCTTGTAAACTGCTTTAATCTTTCCTTCAGAAATAATTTAATCTTGGGGAGTATGTTCTCCAACATCATTCATGACTTTTTAATGTTCTTGGTCAGCCCATGAAATAGCTTTGGCATTTAGAAGATCTTTATATTGTTAATTATTGTGTTTCAAGATTCCTCCATGAATGTAATCTGTATAATATATCACATACCATAAAAACGCAGAAAACTTATTGTCAAATTAGAGCTTTTAATATACCAGTAAATTTTGATGACAATGCTGTAAAAAGCAAAACTTTCCTTTGCTATAACTTCTTTCACACGTGCCTTCCTGAGCTGCTTATGTTACAGCTTCAAAAGAACAATGATAGTATATTAAGATTTAAGTAGCCCAGAAATCTGCTTAACCAAGGGGTCTTTCAGCTACTGTATCCTGACTGTTTGAAATTGTGTTCTGTGCACAGAACAGTAACAGTCATTGGAAGTGTTAGTGATGATGTGCTCTGTGCCTGGGTGGTCAAACAGTATCATCATCTGGAGGAAGCTGTTTGGTTTTGTTTGATTTTTTTTTTCTAGTAAATAAACATTATCTTTCTGATTTAATTATTGTTATATGTTCACAGTACTAATTAGTGCATCATGCTGCCAGGAAAAAGGAGCTCAAATACTGTAACATATTTATACCTGTAATGAAAAAGCGTTAAGGAATATACATAGCTACAGATCTCTTTTGTAGAGCTATGAAGTGTTTCACTCTTCAAATTGTTATCGGTCCAATGCCTTTCTCTGAAAAGTGAAAATTATTGATGTGGATTACAAGAAGATTTTGATTTTTTTGGAACTGGAGTAAACTCGTGTAACTGGAGATGTTCATAAAGTTGATGTGGCTTGAGAAATGTAATTTGAACTAGTCCTTTAGGCTGCCTTTAGAGTTGAGAAGTTGGAACTTTTGTAGCATGATTTGTCTTGCCCTAAGATACTTCTGGAATGACATCAATCATGCTGTAGAAGGTGCCCGTTTCTCTTGACTTTAAAGCAGTCGAGGAGACTGGCTGAGCCATAGATGTCTGTATCTTAACTGTTAAATCCCAGCTGTAGTGTTTTGGTAGTTTATAGAGCTTAACTTTTCTATTTTACCTGCATGTGAAAGTTGCCTGTGTGAAGATAAAAATCTCTTGGAAAGTAGAGTATATTGTTCCTCCAGTCCAGGGTTACCCTGGCTTTCTGTCAGCCTGACTCCATCCAGGGTGCAATAGGAGCACAGGGAGAACAGAAGTGAGGAAAAGGGAATTTCGGAGCAGGAAACAACTTGCGGGTGATTGTACTGATCTGAGCTGCAGATTGTCAGCTCACTGAAGAGGCTTTGCAGGAATGGGAGGGCGAGATAAGAGCCAAGTTAAAGAACAGGAGACCTGAACAGGTATTCCAGATATAGTAGGCTTAGGTACTTCAGTAGAAGAACTGATACCGGGACTTCTCTATGTATAATAGGATTAAATAATGGAGCGGCTAATGGCTGCTCATTAATGTACATCCTCAAAACACCCATTAAGGTGTTTAAGCCCTGTCAAAAACGATTGCAGTGGCTCTGTTTCACAACTTCTGCCTCTCTGAGTAGCAAAAAGGCACTGTAATTGCAACTCTTTAAATTTTCAGCACCATGATTTGTTTTAGTTAGGGCTCTCTTTTGAGTACTTAAGCCTTGTATATACATTTTTAATTTCAGTTGCTTCAGTGAATTGTATTATATACCTCCTAAAGATGCAGTATAACAAAGTAGCACAATTTTGTGCATCAGTTAGAGATGCACAAACTGTAATTACACATTACCTAGCACTTTCATTTACTATAAAATTATTGAACTTGGGGACAACGGTGTTAGCAGCAACAGAAAGAAATTTTATGAGAATTTATTTTAACTTTTTCTCTGCGAGTTTTAGTTGTTCTTTCTATTGACAGTAAGTTAATTGCTGTTAATCACTGATGTTCTAATTCTGCATTGTACCTTGGGATGAACAGAATTTAATTCATCCTTTGTTCCAGATACGTGTATTTGTGAAGTAATAATAACCAAAATGCAGAGGCTTCTGAGGAAGAACACTGAGGGGGGGAGAGGGATTCAAATTTATGCATAAAGTTTAAAACTGCTTCCAAAGTATTTTCTGTAATGAACAATGATCTTCACCTGTAAAGTCAAATATTAGCTAGTTGGTTTTGCAAACTATTAATGGAGAACAAATGACACCATATCAATTTATGTAGGATATGCAGTACCTTTCTTTGAAACGCATGTTTTCATTTCGTCTGGGATATAATACCAAAACAAATATGAGATGGACTTGATTCAATGTGTTAACTCTTTAAAGAGTCAAAACCAATACATTTACTACTAACAATGGCATGAAGTAAATGATACAGGTCTGACATTCATGAATAATGATGTAAAATCACTGAATATTTATTCTATTTAAAGTTCCGAGATATGCACAGATGCTTTAATGTGTAGAAAAGGATCTAATCCTTGCTGCTTCTGCTTTTGGAATATCTGAATGAAGATCTCTTTCTGTTTTTAAAAAAGATGATATATAAAAAAATATTTTAGCTAGAGGTAATGTTTATTGAGTATCAGCAGCAAAATAGGATAGGTGTAGCTGTTTTCTGAACAGAGTAAAACTGTACAAATAATGAGAGGTAAAGCACTTCAAGAGACAAAATAGCGTAATGTGAACTTCTAACTGGCAGCTCGCTGACTTAAAAAATTCAATCTTGAGTTAAATAATTTCTGAATACTGAAAGAAAATAGTCCTGAGCACACTGATGAGATCTGTTCTAGTGAGAAGAGTTATAGGTCATAGTATACTTTCAATAATTTACTCAAGTTTTACATCCATGTGCTTCCTGAGAGGTGAATAAAATTCTGAACAACTGAAAAAGCTACATTCCACAAAAAGCCATAGCTATATAAGATGATGTACTTGCAAAATCAACAAGTACTTTGTATGTGTTCTGTGTTACAGAAAAATCTGAATTTTCACACCTCCTGTCATGAGGAAGAAGAAATGAAAATTAAATGAGAATTCTAATATGTATATATTTATCAGTTTATAACTGCAGGTTTTTCATAGCATTACAAAAATAAGAGACTAATCAGGTTATACTTTTGTTGGATATATGCTCCCTGATGTTTAAGCCATTGAGTTCTTAAAGTCAGGAATTCTGACCTGTTCTTCAGAGTAGGACAATATGTTCTTATAAACAATTTCATTTGAATATGTAGAGATCTAAAATTTATTTTAATGTAGCCATATGCAGCTTCAAATAAAATACTTCTTTTTTTTTTTCCTCCCAGATCTGGTCAATAATAAATGAGTTTTAGAATTTAAATCAAGACAAAGTGGAGTTCCTGTGGTACATTATTGATAAAGCACACTTATTGTAATAACATTTTTCCAAGGGAAAATACATTATTTGTTGGCCATGTTGATGCAAACTCTAACATAAGTCTATTTTAAGCTTTTTGAAATAATTTTGAGTATGTTGGAGGAAGTTTTGTACAGAGCCTTTTAAATAATTACATGAGAAAATGCAACTTATTACCCTAATGAATAAAATATTATTCTACAGCGGGTCTTCAATTTCACTTTTCCATATGGCTCAAAAAATCCGTGATGATAATGATGTATTTCAGAATATAACAATCAGAAATATTTCATTGACGTTTTATGAAAGTTTTTTCTTCCTTTCCTAACGGATTACTGAAAATATGTATACGGGAAATAAGAACCTTCAGCTAGGAAAACGTAAAGGAGTTTCTTGTAATTTCCCATAGTTTAATAATTCTGAAGATTTTAATCTACTACTCGGCTGTCTTCCTCTTTCTATTAGTATTGAAACTCAGAAATACTTTCACAACTCCCACCCTAGATACCTATATATCAGCAGAATCTGTTCTTGTGGGGTCCCCATACTCTTATAACCTGCACCACTTCTAGTCTGAAACATTATATTCCATCTGCTCGTTTCCACATAATTTCCACTTGTAATTTATCCAAGGGAATGTGATATATATAATTCAGGAATAGTATAATCATCATGATCTTTCCATGCTGTAGGGCTTTGACAAGGATGATATGACCTTGAGTTTAGAGGTACGATAGTACCAAAATTCTGGAGTGGTACCATCTCAGCAAGTAACTATGTCTAAGTAGTAAGTGGTGCTTTGATTTTCTCTTCAATGTTTTTATCTTTTAATCTTGAATCACTTCTGGCTTAGGAATGTATATATATAGTTTTAAATACACAAACCTTAATGTTGTTAGGGAGATACAGTTTGGTAACACATCCCTTCAGGAAAAATAGTGTTTTGGATTACTAAGTTCTAACATTATGTTGCTTTAGGAGTAGTTATTACTGTGTTAACAGATTTGTGTTTTTTAATTTGGCTTGGCTTGGGCAATCCTGACAATCGAAGTTCTTAACTGAGAGAACTGTTTGAAATTGGAAATTCATATCTTTGAGAGAAGATCAGGAACAAGATGTGAGTATATCAATTGAATATACCTGGTTCTTGAAGGTTAAGTCAAGAGGAACAGTCTAAAGATAGATGAAAGAGGATGAACCAGGACATGTTTCCTTTCCTTGAACAGTTTGAAAATAGAGGACAACTAATATATCAGACCAAATTCAGGAAAAAAGATATTTAATTATGTTCTGACAGGCTGTGGGCATTGGCATTCACAATTCAGATTATGCATAGATTTATGTAAATGAGTAAGACAACGAAATGAGGAAAATTGCAAAACAAAATGGTGCTTGTGGGTATCAGATTAGGCACTAAGAAGTCTTTGTAGCTGGTAGAAACAGTGGAAAGTGTTTTCCTCCCATTTAAAGGATGTTTTGGGTGTTGTTTTTTTCCCTTCTGTCCCTTTTAATAGGTCTTTATTTTCTGCCTTTGTGGACAAGCAATTAATCTTTTTAATAGTAAGTTTTGTTTGGTAACTTGTAACATAACTTTTTCCTGAGTGGTGATTGATTAGTTTAATATTCTAGAGAGAGCTAGAGAGACTCCTCAGGTTGGGTGAACTGGGAACTCCATGAAGGGCTCCAGTAGAGCTGTACTGATAGATACCATTTGGTTTGTTTCACCAGTCACATTCTTTCTGTGGTTTGGATTTTATATCTATGTATAACTATAAAATGCATGTCACACTGAAAATAAATAAATAAATGAAAATTTGCTGGGACTGCTCTTGGTAGCCTAGCAATCTGATGCCACGTAGGCAGGACTGTGCATGGAGTAGGGAAAACCACAGGATAGAGCTTCTTGGCCTTACAATTTTTAAACACTGACAGGAAGTTAAATGTGCTTGAAGAGAGTTTCCTTGCTTGTTAATTTTAAGTAGACCTTTTTTTAAACTATTTATTTATATTGATAGATAGTTTAATTCTTTATGGCTATATGTGTGAGGAATACTGCTAGCAGGAAGAAGCAGTGCTTTCAGTATTAATCAAGCCAGTAAGTGTTTTTGAATGTTGTGTTTTTAAGTTATGAAGTTATCTTTAAAATATCCATGTTCCTCTTACTTACATCAGTGCAACCTTTGTGATGCCAGTGGGCATGTTTCCAGCTAGCTGGTACTGCAGCAAGAGTTGCATTTCCAGTCTAAATAGATAAATCTGTGGCTGTTAATATCAAATCATATCTCATTATATTTACAGGGATAATAAGACATGGATGGATGGCTAGTACAGCCTAAGAAGTGTGTTAGCTTTCAGCATGCTTGGTGGTGGTTAAAATGTTAATGAACAGCGTTAAAAAGGGAATTTTGCACTACTCAGGAAATCTTCTTGACATGAAGAAAAAAGTTAATTTCAGCCCTGCCTCATTAATCAGATCTGCCTACAGCTAAGAAAGTGTCACCTATGTATGTTTTGCTTTCTGCTGTGTGTTGCTGATGAAGATACTGACATACAAAACAGAAGTAATTGGATTATTGCTAGAAGGCAATGGCAAAAGTAAAAAGCAACGAATTGGAATGTGCTTTATGACTGACCTTTGTAAAGAACGCCTTAGGCACCTCCATGTGGTGGCTGTCATTATTAATGGTGACTGTAGATTCAAGTTTGTTTAAGCAGTCATACACATGAATTGTTTTGCATGTGTCTTATCTGCCGTAGATAATACAGATAATCTTGGTGTGATGGCAGGGAGCAATAGCCTTCAGGTTTAGAGAATTATCCAAGGGGGCCTCTGGCCTCTCTCGTTCATCAGTGCTGTTTTATTTCCTGAAGGTGCAAAATAAAATAAACTTCTTAATGTGCTGTCCCGAGACTAGGCAATGAACTGAGGTTAAGACTTCCCACATGAGGGAATGGACTACCCTTGGGCCATTCTTCGGTTGCGTTCTGGGATTGTTCTGGAACTCCCCAAGGAGAAGCTGTCCTAGGAACTGGCTTCTGAGGGAGGCAGTCCGTCAGAAACCTAAAGTCCATCTTTTGTTATTTTGTGTCACCTAATAAAGCTGGAGCAAATCAGGAAGTCTGTTTAATTCCACTTTCTTTTGAAGTCCACAGAAATATTTATAGTATAGAATTCCTCCAGCATTTATACAGTTCTTGAGAACAATAGCATTGTTTGACTGAATTTCATAACTGATAGCGTTGTTTCTGGCAAAATACATAAATAGTTACTTATAGATGGCAACGCCTTCTCTTACTTTTCAATATTAGGTTGTATCTAATAAACCTCTCCAAATAAAAATGAAGTCTTGACTACCCAAGTGTATGGTTGGCCGTAGAAGTCACAGTATGAACAGAAACTTGTAAGAATCACAGTTCTTACGAATAGGAATTTGCAGAAAGGGGTGGAAATGTACCCAGAGAACCAATGCATGTCCCAAACCACATTTTTTTTTTCTCAGGGCACTAAAAACAAACCCCAAAAGGAAAAATTGTAGCTTCTATTCCTTTAGAATGAAACATTGTTGAAGAAGTTGAATAACTCTGGTAGTGTAGATGTACTTGGCCAAACCTCAGTGGAGTAAGATCAGCTTATCAGTAAATAGAGAAGGAATGAGGCAGAAGTCATTAAGTGCTGGTAAGAGCAATGTCTGGTGGTTTGGATAAACCAAAGTTAGAAGGACTGCTAATAACCAAGGGATCAAGTGTAATTTAGACTCTGAAAAGATGATAAACCAGAGGAAGTTTATTTTAAAACAAAACAAAGCCCAAACAAATGTGGTAACAGAATATCTGAGTAGTTTAAACTGCTTATCATTCAGCTGTGCAGAAGAGATGTCTAATCTTTCTTGCTGCCACAGCTGACGATTTAGAGGATTTTGCACAAACCTTTTCTGAGTCTTCTACTGTAGTGAATGATAAAGTATTTGTGGCAGGAGGAAAGTAAACGTTTTTAACCAAGTTTACCAAACCTCAGGCAGTGGTTGATATACCACAGGACAAGAACAGATTTTGCTTCCTGTCTGCACCCTAATCTCTTCCATGAAGGCCTAATGGAGTTAAAGAAAAATTAATGCCGAGTCTTGCATGTGGGATAGAGTAACCTCCCAAAACATTGCTGGCTGGTGACTTGGTTAGGTCAATCAATGACATTGACTGTCTTGGTGAACATGAGTCAGCAGGAACTAATTGCATACAGGGCTGCATTACAAAGTGGTTCTACAAAAAGAAGGGATTCTTTTCTTCTACTTCGCATCTGTGAGGCTGCATCTGAAATCTTTGCATCCAGTGATGGGACCTCAGTACTAAGGAGACACTGACATACTGTTAGAGTCCAGCAGGAAGCCTCTGCAATGGGTGAGGCAGTAGCACATGGAATGTGTTGAGGGGAGTAGAAGGGAGGAATGCACGATAGGATGAAGAGAAGACATGATGAGCACGTGTATGAGAAGATGCTAAAAGGAGTTGTGTTTCTTCTAGGGCGGAGAATAAGAGGCTAATGAGGGCTTTGTAAGCTTTCCCTGACTAAGGGGCTGGGTTGTAGAGAAGTTGGAGCCGCTCTTTTCTTAGAAGTGCACACCAAAACAAGGTTGGCAATCGTTTTAAATTTTCAGCAAAAGAAATTCCAGTCACAGAAGAGAACTTGTCCCTATTAGAGCTACTTAACCTTGGGGCAGCTTGTGTAATCTCAGTGTGTGGAGGTTTTCAAAATCTGTCTGGACAAGGTCTTGGACATCATGATCTTGCTTTGAAGCTACCTCTGCTTTGAGCAGGAGATTGGACCAGGTGTCCGGCATAAATTTTCCTATGGTTCTAAGTGAGAAATGTCAGTGACTCGTCGTGCTTCATTTTCAAATGTGGTCCTAACATTTAGAGACTGCTGAAGGATGGTTTGATCCTTCTCTCTCTCTCTCAGCAGATAGGCAGCTAAGTTTATGGTAAATCTCATTTAAATTATGAGGTGCATATACCTCAACATGGTATGTGCTGTTAAATCTCATCAGTGCAATTTCACTGGGTATTTTTAAGAGAACATGGCAAATGAGGTTTTTTTTTCTATTATTTTTTTCAAACGCTGTCTAGAAATCTCACATTGATTTCCAACATGGTGTAGGTTACAAAACGCAACAGTGACTGAAAGTAAAGTTAGCATTGCATTTATGAACTAATGAACTATTAAGGCTGATTTGTGGTTTGCTATAGTTTTATTATCATTGTTCACCTCTTCTAAATCTCCCCATGAGATTGTAGCCAGGGCTGCTTTTTTTCTTGACTCTGTAAAACTGTCTTTACCTCTGTCTATTCGTGTTGTTGTTTTGACAGCTTTAGGCATCCCTGATCTTTTCCCCGCTTTTTTCTGAATTATCAGCACTATTTTATTTATCTACTTTGGAGGTACTGGGAATGTCAGTCTTCCCTTAAATTCTTTGCTTTACTTCTCCATGGATTTTCTTATGGTAATTCAGCTTGTAATACTGCTTATGTGTTGTTTAGTTTCCTCCAGGGTTTACTTGCAAGATCAACAAATTCAAGCTTTCTAAATGAGGTCAAGATTTTCATTTCTGCCAGCTTTCTATAAATTTTCTGTTTTATGTTGCAATAAATACTGATGAAAATTCATGACAGGATTTTAATCCACATGCATACTTTACACATATCAATGCACTTGAAAACATTATCTCTGCAACACTGATATCTGACGTTTCCCGTCCTCTTTCACCTTTCTCCAGTAAAGCAGAACCAATAGATAAAGACTGAATCCAGTGGAAATTTTTTGGTTTATATGTTTTGTTGCTTCTTGCTTCCTAATTCTGTCATATTTCTGTCACTCTTATTCTGTGTGTGGGCACAATAATTTTAACATTATTTCATGCATCTCTTTAAATTTATTCATGGAACAAAGTACAACCAGACATTTGTAAGAATAAAAAAGCTTCTTGTAATTGTAATCCTGCCTAGTTTAGGTTTTAGCCGTAGATTGCTGTAGTCCTCTCTGTGGTCATGCCAAAGAAGCTGTTTAGATGGACCTTTAAGGAACATTTGTGAAGCAAGTAGCAATTACTTGAATTTTTTTTTAATTATGCCAATACTAGCATGGTTTGCATGTGCTATGATAGAACTCTAGGCAACCGTAATAATGTTGCTTTTGTGCTCAGCTGCTGCTTTTTTGGGGTTTTTGCATTCACGATTTTAAAATGGGGAAACTATAGACTAGTGTTCTTGTAACTACATTAAGTAGGTGCAGTGCCCAGTGGATACTGAAATGAAGTACTGCACAATAAAAGAGCAACATTCCTTTTTTTTTGTCACAGCTTACATTTCTCATTAATACTCTACTGCTATTTCTGTAAACTATTCCGGCTCAGTGTCCAAATGCCAGTCATTCTTTTAGTTCATTTTGAAGAAGCCAGCAGGTAAACTTCACTTACTTAACTCATGGCGAGGAAAAAAAAAAAGAGTTCTGTCTATAAATCAGTTCCAGAGACGATGGCCCAATAATCCTACTGATCTAACATTACAGAAACTCTGTTAAATTCTTATTTTTTCAGTCATCCTGCAGCACTTACATTAGTGTTCAGAAGGGCAAGCAATTTGGTTGATGTTGTACAAGAAATGGTATTTGTTTTCTATATTCAAACTGTGAAGATGATCTTTATTTTGCTTTGTCTGATGTGCATGCATATTTTAGGCACAGATTTTTCCAGAAAAATAGGATAATACAGTTGCAAGAGAAGCTCCTTTCCTTACTGTGTTAAAAAAAAAAAAAGCCAAAGTGTATCTAAGTTCAAGACTTGTGGCTAGAATCAAGCTTAAATTATTGTGATCTCTATCAAAATAAATATTTAATTAGTAAAGCTAAGTTAAGCATTCTGAATCTATCTTTGGTCTTTTTATTTCCTCTGGGAAAAGAGAAGAGTGTTTAGCAGGATTTCTCAAAAGATTAACTAAACAATTTCTTGTTTTAATGCCAATAACACCCTCAAAGTCTTGACCAGAATGATTGAAACAGATCTTGAAGGGACAAGAGGATGAGCTATCTCTTCTTTTTCCATGCTCTTAAATAGGAGTTTTCCTTCACAACTAAGAAGAAGCTAACAGTGAT
>VXAK01010480.1:1591-26370 GCA_013399435.1 Arenaria interpres | reverse complement strand
CTTTAATTTTCTTATTTAAAACTAGCTGTAGTCTTCAAAAGCAAGGATGTGACCAGTTAACCCCTGTGGCTGTAATTTTTACTTTGTTTTCCCGTGTGACTTACAAGTTGTTATATTAAGAAGTTATTGGCCTATTCCAGGGATCAAAATGAGCTGAAGTACTTCTCTGTTTCAAGGCAACCACAGGTTTACAGAACAATAAAGAAATGAAGGTTGTGGGGAAGGGGAGGCGTACTATGCAACACAGTAACATTTTCCCCATAGATGTTTAAAATATCTGTTCACTAAAACAGCCAACAACTACAGTTGCTGGAATCATGCTGCGCCTTTTACTCCCCTGCTGATAGGGCACTTGGTTTTTGTGGGGTTTTTTGTGGTTTTCTCATTCACAATACTGAGAATGCTTTTGATCATTCCTTTAATGTACACAACTTAGGGTTTAATGGGGAATCTGAATCAAGGACGTGGTGTATGTGAAATGTAATACACTTAATAAGTTAGAATTTCTGTCTGAAAACATGTAAGCCACTAAGTAGTAGCTTGGAACTTATGCAGGCCTGAACTTTGAACCCATAGAATTGCATGCATAATAAATTGTATGAAAAGCCCATTCCTGCACTGAGTGTACAGTCCTAACCATTAGACCAAACAGAATTTTTCAAACAAGGAAATAAGTAGCTAGTAATCTTTTTCTTCTAAAACTTGTCTTTCCACTGAAAAGTATTTTCACAATTAATTGCAGCTTGGTCTGTAGCACTCTCACTAGTACTTCTTAGATATATTAAACTTTTTTTAAAATAGAGAGTGTGAGGGGCAGAAAGAGAACTATTGAAATACATGAAAAAAACCTCATTCTAATAAAATGAGAAATCAGCTTTTAGAAAAGGGCAGAGGGGAACAGAAAGGTCTGGCAAATAACAGAATAAAAGCAATCTTAAATTTTTTTATGAAACTGTGCAGCTTATTCATTTCAAGTAAGTGTCTCAAAGCGTCCTTTTAAAATATCACCAACTGCTAAAATCGAATACTGTCATTTTATTGTAGTAACCGTAGGTTTGCTTATTTCGTAATTGGCTTGGCTAGGGAGCTCACCTGTAGGGATTTTACCAGTAGCTGTTCTTATCAATTTTTTAATAAATCCCACAGATTGAGTACAGTAAATAATGAATGACATAGTGCTTGGTAAGTCAATATTTAATTTAATATAGATTCTGGGAAACTAACATTTTACATGAAGGTATTACTATGAGTCTTGCTTAAATGAAAAAAAAAAAAAACAAACTAGATTTTGTTTATAAAAGGGGAAGGAGAAGAATTTGTAGGGTAATTCTGGTAGAATTTAGTTCATATCAGCATTTCATAACTTCAGGTTAATAGAGTATGTGAGTGGGTGTAGTAACTGTAGAAAGCCCCATTTATTTTCCTGACTCTTCAGATCCTTCCATTTAGTATCAGTTCATAGGGATTTAGAGGTTTGTTCAGCAAGTGTGTGTGCAGGCATATATTCAGCCACAGTGTAACTTCAGTGTGATTTAAGCACGTGCTTAAGTACTTTCCCAGATAGTGACAAACTGAAGATAAACATAAGGCTAAGTAGAAGTTATTTTAAAATTAGTAGTTTTGCTGAATTTTCTTTCAACTTAAGTATTCTCAAGTAGTTTGTTTATGGACATATGAATATGCTATCAGGAGAAAAACTTCCCTCTTTCACCAGTAACTTAAAGCATTTAACACAGAAGTGGTATGCTGAAGAAAATGTTTTTTCAAATAAATTTTTGAAATAGTATTTATTTATTGACATAACGTGACCGTAAGGGCTTTTTGTGAGTTTGAAACACCAAAAAGCAATATGCATAAGTGTTTTTTACAGTGCTGCAGGTCTCTGCTAACTCGTGCACATCTGGTGAAGTGATGGTTTCCACCTTCTACAATTTTTCTTTCCCTATCTTTTCCCCCTATTTTTCTTTCCTATCACTCTTGGCTTTACAAAATGTGACGGCATCTAATTAAGTTTGCTCTTCTGTAATTTATGTATTATTTAGCTTGAGTTTCATCTTGAGTCCTTCGAGAGAAAAAGGCAGAAAACAC
Source organism: Arenaria interpres (assembly GCA_013399435.1). Lineage (NCBI taxonomy): Eukaryota > Metazoa > Chordata > Aves > Charadriiformes > Scolopacidae > Arenaria > Arenaria interpres. The sequence goes on along the minus strand of VXAK01010480.1, from coordinate 24,282 downwards.
CTAAGAAAAACTATACAAAGGCTACAGGCTGACGAGCTGACATCTCATAGTAGAGAGATTTATGTGGTCTATCATAAAAAATTTAGCTTTTCTACACAGTTATTAATCAGCCACGTCTGGTCCTAATGTTCCCACATGGCACCATTGACTATATATTAAAGAAGCTGCTCCAGATGAAAAAGGGTGCATTAGCACTGGTTAAAAAATGAGCATCCACAAGAAGGACAGGATAACTTAAATTTCAGGTTTTTTTGTGTCTGAAGGGCTATTTTCTGAAAATCTGTTGTTCAGAGTTATGTTCGGATAAGCTTTGACAAGGATGTTTTTGGGGGTGTTGGTAATAAATAACAAATATAGATGGGTGAGTTTTTCAGAAAGTTTAATTTCTTAAGAATTTATTTGATAATTTACTTTTTTCTACACATTCTGATAAAGTGATTGGAACTCCACATGGAAAAGGTATATCATTCGCTGGTGGCTGAGCTGAGAGTTTTCTCCAGTATTTGAGGAAAACTAGCAATTATGCCTGCTGACTTCTCTGAACACTGTCTTAAAAACTAGGTAATTAAATGTGTCTAAAAGATAAAATATATAAAGCAGTCTCTCAAGACTTCTTTTAGAGGGGAAAAAGTGTTAAGGATAAGTTTAAAGTATATGTGCAAGGGGAAGCAACTTCCTCTTTCTTGTCTGCATGTTTTTTTTCCATCAAGGTAATGCCAAGGCTTTTAAGTAATTGTCATTTTATTTATTTTTGAAGTGGTCTAATTAGCATTATTCTCGGAAAATCTTTGCTTTTATGATTATTAAAACAATAATCTTTGTTATTTATACAGCATATAAATTTTGATCTGTGCAAACTTTCGTTCTCATAGTTCCCATAGGCATTATTTTATTTATACTTTTCATAATTCTTCCTGTTTCCTCCTTTTTGCTTTTTTTTTTTTTACATCCATTTGAACAAAAACATTCTCTGCTGTGTGAAATATATCGGACATCTGATTCCATTTATACATAATAACTGTATATTATGTGTGGGATAACTGAAAAATATCTTGGATGGGTTTTGGTATGCTTTAGGTCGGCATAGCTATTTACTTAAACTCTAGTTTCTGTGATTCACAGTAAGCATTTGGATGCCTGATTGTAGGAAAACAGTTAAGCGTAAAAACATCCTTAATAGCATGATTAAGACTGACTTGTTACTGTAAGCTGATGAAAAGGTGTCTTTGTAGTGGAAAGCACTGAGAGATACACCTGTAGGCATCACTATTTGTATCTGCTGCGACAGAATTTTTACCAAAGGTTTTCAGTGACCTAAAGAAAACCAGATCCGTCGCTCTGCAAATTGTTACATGTTGTACTTCCAAAATGTGATGTGTTCTGTAATTATTAATCAAATAGTGCCTAAAAAAACCCTTGTTGAGTATTTGTAATCAAAACCTTGGTGACCAGTTTGTTACACTTGCAGGAAGATCTTCAGTGACCTCAGTAGAGTTAATGGCATGTGTGAGACAATTAGCCATCATTCCTGTTTAATGTAATTATAAGGAATGCCTGAGATGCCATTAGATAAATGCTTAGAATAAAAAATTGCACAGATTACAAAAAGATGGGAAAAGCATTCCTTCCGAGTCATCAGACTTAGCATTGGAATTGCCGGGTCATCAAACTCAAGCCCTTCTTATGGGCCGAAAGGGGGGCACACCTTCCATGTAAAGGCAAGAATTTAGTTCAGCTACGTGAACTTTTAACAGCCCCGTGGTCCATATTGTTAGTCTGATTACAGTAATGTATATTCATAATCTGTATAAACACAGGAAAACTTCAATAGTGCATTTAAAAATGGTTATACAGAAAAACCTTCTTGTACCTACTGCTTTTCTTTGGTGTAATTCTCACGCTTCTAATGTCCCCCTGGGTATGAGGGTTGACACAAGGGGTTACGAAAAGCTGTCAGCATCCTGAGGCCTTTGTCAGCAGGAGGGTGATGCTAATGAGGTTTCTTTCTCCTTTTTTTCGGGACTCTGTAATGTTGGTAGTTTCTTCCTCCTCCTCAGTTCTAGGGTGAAATTTGCCTTGTTTTTATAAAATGTTACCTACTTCTACACTTCCATTCCATTAGTTCCATTGCTTAGTGTTTTTTTCTCTAAAACTGGTTTCACTGGAATAGAACAAGGTTATACTCCTGAACTGATCATTGACTGATCGTTGTGATTGGTGCTTACATCCTGGCGCCTCTGTTCATACTGCCTTTGTGCTCTTCCACAGAACACTTTCGCTAGAATGATAGCTCATTTATTCTATGCTGAATAACTGCTTGTCATCACTATAAATTAAAACTAGCTAATTCAAGGAACAATGACCTAGTTTGTAGACAATTGCTACCAGAGCTAAACAAGCCCAGACTGAGCCCAAGTACTGAGACTCTGCGCTGTGTGGGCGCTGTGTGGGCAATGGAAGTTTGTGGCCTTTTACTTGTCATCAGAGAAGTTGTATGTCCGTAATTCCAATACATCCAAACTGATTCGCTCTTGGATTTTTTAATTCTCTTTTTTTTTATTGAAGCATGGGGCCAAAATGTGTACGTCAAGTCCATTAAACAAGAGACATAAACATAAGTTGGGGACACTGCTGTTGCTAAAACCTGGCAAAACTTGAAGTTTTAAATTGTAACTACTGCTTTTTTAGAAAATTAGAATACAACTATTGTGAAAACTTTTTCTAACATAAAGACATTCAAACATAGTTATCTCAAAGTTCAGTCCTTTAAAATGTAAAATACTGCTTTTATTTCACAGATGACAAGACCTTTGTTTCAACATAGGGGGAAATCTTGTTTTTCCATTTTATTAGTTGCCTAAGCACAGTTTGTCTTTTCTATACCTTAAAATATGGCAAGCACAATCCGCAACAAGGTGACATTACTGAAGTTTTTGGTGTGGTGTTTTTTTTTTTTTTTTTTTTTTTTTTTTTTTTTTTTTTTTTTTTTTTTTTTTTTTTTTTTTTTTTTTTTTTTTTTTAAAAAGCAACTTTCTTTTCTTTACAGATCCCTTAAAACACTGTTATTAAGCACTGGGAGGTGAAGCTATCAAATGAAATAGCAGGAACTCCTCAAGTCCTTCAGGGGGGTCCAGTCTGCAGGAATCCTCAAGACAGCTACAATCTCTTGCAGCAAAAGCTTTTGCTCTCAACAGGTAAATCAGTCAGATCAAGTTTTCTTTCAATGTTAACCAAAATCCTCCATGTATTTTAATACCATCTTCAAGAAAGAGAGAAGTAGGACAGAGTTAAATATAGAAGTTAGTGTAAACAATTGCTTTTTAGATACAGGAGCAGGAAGAGCACTTAAGTTTTGCCTTGTCTTTGAAACAAAAATATTTTCTATGTTCTTTCGGTTTCTTTGCGCATACCTAGAATCAACGTATGCCAACTGTTTTCAACATCGAAGCAATTGCAACATGACAAGATGCCCACTGCTTACAAAGGGCCCAACTAATTGGACTCTAGCTAGGTAGAGTACTTAAAAGCTGGAAGACTGTAAGAACTCCATGTGTATAACAATCTAAGGCACTGTAGAAATCTCTAGGGAGAGTTAATCATCGTTGGATAGAATACACAGCAGCAACCCTGCTGAGTGGAGAATTTCTTGGAATCTCTAATCGGAAATGCTGAACGCTGTCTTAAAGCTTTCCTTTGTTAGAACACTGTCCATTTCAAATGGGAAGAAAATAGGTTTCAGTCCATAGTTCAAGAAGTCTATCGTAAGGACATCAGTTGTTACAAAGTCAAAAATCAGTCATTTCACAGGTTCACTGCTCTTCTGATCAGTAAGGAATCTTAAATTTGACTGGTGATCCAGTTTCAAGAGGGTAGTAAAATGTTCCCTTACTGAAGCTTATCACCCAGGGATTAGGATGCTCTTGGGGAGGTATGAAATGGGGACCCAAGTACCTTCAGAGGAATAGAATTGCACTGAAGGCCTGCGCATTCTTGGCAAAATGCTGTAATTGGCTTCCTGACTGTAAGGATGACTCAAACTACTATCCCCAGATGTTTTTCTAAATACAGCTACTAGGCTAAAGCTATTAGATGATTATTTTTTTAATAGGATGTCCTACGGGTAAGCATTGGGTACGCCTTCTGTTTCTAGCTTCTTAAAGGAAGCAGGAGCACAGCTGGTTTGTGGGTATGTTCTAGGTAGAGAAGTGAGATAAAGCAATCAGTCCTTGGTGCTTATTAACTGAGGAAGACTTCAATATTCCTCGATTCAGGTGCAAATATACACTTCAGTAAATGTTTCTAAGATGAACTGGTTGGGCACCTTGGTTCAATGTTTTCACGTTTTGAGGATCGAAATCTTTATATTGGTTAGGCCTGAAGTGTATGCTAAAAAATTTGTGGTTGCAAATGAAGGCTTATTTTGTGTGCAGTGCATTGCAGAATACATAAAAGTGAAAGCAAGGTTGTTTTCATGTACATAAGACTTGACAAAATAGCTTTGTCAGAAGCGCTAAGAGGTGGAATCATCACAAGACCATCCTTTCTGCAAGAATTTTCATACTGGATGCATGATTAAAATAGTGTCTAATACCAGAGAGCTTTTAGTACCCAGGAAAATTTATGGTACTGTACTTAATTTTAGTTTTTCGAGCTTTTTTTAGTTTTTACCCCACATTCAACCTCAATGAAAGTTACTAAGAATTCTGTTTTAGCTTTTTTATTTTAGATTCTTTTTTATTCAAAGGGAAGTTTTTCATTTCACTTCTACCTTCTGAAGCAAAAGAAGCTCTACACCAATGTAGTTTTATGACTGGCCTTGGGGCAACAAAGTTTATTTCAGCCAGTTAAAATAACAGTTACTGTTAGAGACGCTAATAGGAACACCCTTTTGCTGGTTAGTTCCACAACCCAGATGGTATGATTGAAACTTCTCAGCTTCAAATTATTGTATTGCACTGATTGCCCCCTCTCTACAAGATTTGGTACAATGACATGGCAAAAAATTTATTTCATTTGCATGGAATGGGCTCTCTACAGTGACATGGTACAAAACTTACTCCATTTGCATTGGGATTTTCACAGTTTGCTTGCCTGAAAACAGTATGTTAGTACATTTACCAGTGGAAGCTATGTTATTTGATGCTAAAAATACAAGCTAAAGTTGACTGATCTCTTTGGGTCATAGATTATTATGTATGTTTTCAGATTATATGCAAAACTGTATGTTGAGCTGGTTGAGCATGACTGCAACTTGAACGTTGGATATGAATAACAATACATTTGCTAGGTTTGATGCTTGAAGTTTTGCAGAAGATTCTGTTGGATCATCTTTACAATACTACTGCTTCATGTTATTGTATGTCTCCTTTGAGCTATTGACTTGATTATTTCACTGGGCCAGTTACAATAGCTTTTTTTTTTCTGTCACCCTTAAATTTCTGCAGGGTCTTTGGTAAGCCAATTAAGGTATTCTCAACTGCTTGTGTGTTTTTTTTCAATAGGCAAAAAGAAAAATGTTTCTTAGAGTTCAATCCTATTAAATCAGGAACAGCTTGATTAAGAAAAGGGAAGATAACCTGTTTATTCTTCCTTGTGATCCTTAGGTTCCAAAGGATCAGAATAATTTAAAACTACATATGTACTGTTCTTTGTTATTATGGCTGCATTCAGCCACTGCATTGTCTGAGTGTCTGTGGAGAAGTGTAGTGTAGAGAAATCTGAAGATCTTGTCATTACTCTGCTAACTTCTATATCTTAGTAATTTGTCCTATGAAAAAGCATTTGTCAGATAGTTGATACTGTATCTCCAGATAACTGTGTCATGATGCTGTGGAAATTTTGAGCTCTAACTGCATTTGCTTTCAAGAGACATTAAAAAAGAAAACTATTAAAAATCTTCATTTGTTAGTATAGGTCTCCTTGGAGTTCAGTCTCATAATCAGTATTAAATACTGTTTTAACCCTGCTTTCTAAAAATTCACTACATATGAGTGTTTAGTGTGCCACATTAAATTCATGTCTCATACTGAAATGTTGTTGGAATCTGGGTATCCTGATTCCCGGCTGTTTTCTCCAGCTGTACTGGTGTTCTCTTAAGGCATAGCAGATGCAGTTGTGGATCTGCACTTCAGAAAACCAGAAGGGGTAACACAATTGTATTTTTCTTTCACAATTTGGAAGTGCTTTTATTCCTGTGACAATATGTAGGCTTTGGGTTGTTATTGGTCTTTTAAATTCTGTTATTTCTTAAGAGACATCTCAAGTCTGGGTCTTTGACGATCTTCCATTCCCAAAAATAGATTTAGGAGCTTTCCACAAATAACCTTTGGTCTCTTAATGTTCAATCTAATATTTTTCTTCAACTCTTTAAATGGCTTCTGTGTTCATGTAGTGCTTCATGGAGAAGCTTGCTTATTTCTGGTAGATCAGAAATTCTTGACCATTGAGACTTAGCTCTTACTTGTTTCTGTCTGTCTGACATACTGCAGCAGAAAAAAGGGTTAATTATGAATTTTACTCTCAGTTCTATGGGTATAAATGTAGAGTCATTAAAATAATGCCAGTGCAATTACTCTGAGTTCACACCTAGGTAACTAACAACAAACTTATGTCTTTGAAATGTAACATTGTTTTCAATAAAAAACAAACTTCAGAAACTCTCTCAAATTTACTCAGCTGAAATTCCCTCTTGCTTTCCATTAACATACTCTAATTTACAGTCACAATCTCACCAGCCAACAAACATAAAAAAAATCAAAAAAGAAAAAAAGTCACTGCATGTCTCACAGTGGCTCAACACAGATACGATTGTAGTAGATAATGTTGGAAAAAAAGACGCAGACAGCAGTAAATGACTCTGGTGTGTTCTTGTCCCCATTTATGTTGTGCTAAGATAGTGTTGGTGACAATCTTTTTGAGCAAAATACATTTAGATTATCTTTAATATAAAGGATTTGTATGAAGGATTCCCATCCCTTTCCTTCTTACAGTTTTAGACAAGAAACAAAATTAGCCTCCATCCTTATTTGAAATTATGTGAGCAAAGAAATAAATTATTAGGTGGCCCCAGGGTTCATATTTGCTATATTTCTGCATTAGATGGGAGGTAATTCCTAACATGTATAACAACATGATCTTTTTGTGAAATAGTAAACTAGTTATTCGCCTAGGCAGATATAATATTTGTTTTAACTCATAGCCTTAAAAAAAAAAAAGCTCAGAGCAAGATCGTATTGGCTGCTTGTATGAGTTTGACTTTTACGTCACAGGACAAAATGGTTTTCCTGTTCTCTGCTACAAACCTGTGGCTTTGTGGATGTCAATAGCCTTATTGGTTCCAATGCAAATATCTTTTCATTTGTAGAGACAAAAGTCTTCAAGATGAATACCAAACGGCTGAAGCAGTACTGGGTAGGAAAGAGAATTCTGATCCTAGTTTAATGAGTGTGTATTTGAACAATTGTCAACAGCTCCTGTTTAAAGAGAGGATGATATGGTTAGGCATGGCTTAATATGCTATGGGGGCAATGTAAGCCTATGGCTCCCCAGGCTGGCATACCATATGCCCTTGAGAGTGTAATAGCTACATGAGAGACCAAATCTTACTTTGGCTCTCCATAGACACCTGTCCTGAGTAGCTTTCTGGTTTTCCATACGGAGCCACTACTTACATTGTGGGATCACAAAGGCCTCGTACTTAGCTTTCTAATAGTGTAAACTTAGTAGATCTGTGAAGTCTGTGGCCTTCAAGCTTATGTGTTTGCATGATTTTGATTTAGGTAGCAGTTCATACAAATGCAATCATCAATCCACATGAACATTCATAAAGTATTTACAGGTGCTTGTAACTTCAACAGCTGAGAATACAGCAAAAGAGCAATTTCCCTGAGAGCAACTGAAAAGCAAAGCACACCTGCCAAGAGGGAAACACTACCTCCTGGCTTCCTGTTTAGCTCAAATCTCTTGTTTATTCCGTAGCAGTTCTGCGCTGAATGCTGCTGCAAAAGAGCATTGCTGAGGTATAAGATGATATTCTAGAGAGAAAATGGAGAGGCTGGATGCACTCTGTGGGAGGGAGGAGGGAATGATCTGGGAATTAAAGCAAAGAAGAGAAGGGGCAGGCATAATGCTCTAATGAGCCTTGTCCTGCTTCTACCAAGCTGTTCTTATATCTGAGCCATCTGCTGAATAATTTGAATCACCTCCTTGTTCCTGGACTGAGTTGGAAAAAATAAACCATTTTTTAGGAACTTTCATTCCTATTGGTTCATCTCACTTGCATTTTATCATTTGAGAGTGCTACTGAAGCTCACTAGCCAACTAAGCTGAAGCTGAATTTGGGCAGCAACTATAGTTCTTTATTCAGTCATCTGCGCAGATGTATTAGCTCTGCTGGGTTCCAAGTGGTCTCCCGTTTCGATCAATTTTGAATTTGTGTAATAAAAATTCCCGAAGGACCAAAAAGCTACTCCTTCAGCAGTTGTCATCCTACATACCACAGCCACAGGACTTCCTTTTTGATACAGAGCTGTGCTTTGTTCCAAATCCAGTTCTGAATTTTAAAGTGTCCAGAGTTTGTAAGTGTACTATACCACACAGTAAACTGCAAGAGAGGTTAATCCCTTGCAGTATTAAAGTTGTGCATTTCCAGTTTGAATTTGTGATATTTATGCTTCTAGAAGTTGTTTAACCTTTGATGGCTAGACTAAGAAGTATCCATTATTAAATGTCTGTTTTCTATAAATTAATTAAAACTAAACCATCTGAATAAAGGACCAAGATATTGCAGAGCTCATCCATGTGGTACCCATCTTTTGTATATTTAATGACTGGACCCAGAATATCTCCCCTTCTGTTGGGGGATCTTCTGAAAGCTGGAGCCCCTTGGTGAGCCACAGTGGCCTTCTTCAAGATTGCAGCGATGCTCCATCTTTCCTTTAGGACACAGGCTCTGAATCATCTCTTAGATGCAGTCATGATTTTTTATTAGAAGACAGGGAGCTACTCTCTCTTTTCAAAATCTATATTGACTGTCCAAACCTTGAATGTGGACTACAGTCTGTCAGGTTTCCCAAGTGAAGGCACTGTAGACTGAAAAGATAGGTTTGCACCCTGTCAGCCTCTCTCTTTCTCTCCCAGTAAATCTTGATAAATTTGGAGTGGATTGTGAAAGTTTCAAAAGAGAATGTAGCTCCTACTCCTGTAAAATTTATGGTCTGGTAGCTAAAAGAATTGTCATTGAAATAGAAGATGGTCATTTATGCCCTCCCCCTCCATTCTCCAATTTTTTTTTTCTCTTCATTTCTTTTTTTTTTTTTTTCATTTTTTTTTGTAAATACATGAATTTCTAGTTTCTGTGCTGTTGGCGTTCAGAAGTTTACTGTGTCAGCCTGGCTAACTGAAGCTGATGACCTAGGAGTGTTGCTACAGCTGTAAATTCTCGCTATAGATAAGCTGCTAGCCTTTTCTTTTATCAACAACAACAAATAAAAGCAAGAACAAACAAAATTTTAAGTGTGTGTGTGAAATACTTCCGGTTTACAAATTTTCAGAAGAAATGACCAAACCTTCTAGCTTATCTCAGAAATTCAGTTATTTTCTAGTCTTTTAGTAGCAATAACTCTAAGCCAGAGAGATGTAAATATGTTTATTATGGAGCACAGATTCAACTTGTTTCTTGTACATTTTTGTTTATATTATTGTCAGGCACTGGCAGTCTTTGAATTTCTAATATTCTCTTGTATCTTATGGATCTGTGTCATAAAAGGCACACTCGCAGACATTTTTCCCCAGTATTCTTCCTCATAAATATTTGAATTTATTAATGTTGGTAACATTCAGAAATGCTAATAACATTCTTGAGCTTTCTCCACCTCTGCAGCTAGTGGTTGTATCTGATTTTATTTAAAACCAACTTTTGCTTTGATAGGAAGTTTAACATTTCTTAGTGGATGCTATGTGGGTTCTACAAAACTCTAAAGACAAAATTCTAAAGATCGTGTTTCTGTGTGCTTTCTTTGTGTGTGATTGTGGATATGCTGCTGTATGTTGTCCCCATGATTTACAGTCTTTGTTATTGACTCATACGGTTACTATAAAATGGATACCATTTTCAAGGCAAAGAAAACTTTAATGTCATCCATTTCTTGAGGCTGCATTCTTCTCTCTTCAAATGGAGAGGACAATGACATGGTATGTAGTGTTGGTACATAAAACTATCCTTCTTACTGAATTTGCTGTGTAAAGCAGCAATACCAGTAAGAGTCCAGGGTGGTATTAGACAGAACTTCCCTTTTCTGCACATGCAGAAAAAATACATCTAACTCTATCATGTATTTTTAATGTATATATGGGATCAGTGGTCAGTTTGAATACTCTGATTTGCACAGCCTTACAAAATCTTTTTTTCCCATTTTTGGCAGATCAGGAAATGTTGTGACCAGCTAAGTACCTTTACATAAATATGTTTCTTTAACATATGTATCTTTCTTGGTTACTGTTAGGAGGAGAGATGAGCAACCAGATGTGCTACTAATTTGAACTGTTGTGGAAAAAAAAACCAACAAAAAAAATCTGTTCATCTGAGATGTTGTAACTCAAGTACACCATAATGACAATTATAGTTTCAACTGTGTAACTTGTTAGTGTAATGGTTATGGAATAAAAATAATAAGAAGAATATTTAAGAAAACAGCCAGAGAACATTGCTATAACATTTTTCCAAAATGAATCATTTAGCTCTGTCAAGCTGTTCTTACTCCATGAGTTTTGGTGATCCCAACAGTTGATACTCTTCATTTTGAGAGATGTCTGAAGTCATGCATTGATACGAAGTTGGATGTCATTGCATGTCTTTAAGTATCATGATGTATTTTTCTGAAGTAAGGAATTTAGCCTCAAGATACTGATCACATTAAGTCACTAAATATTTAGCAAATAGGTATCATATTGTTGTAGTTAACATCACTATTTGCACTGCTGGTGTGTTGAGTGTGTTAGGATTTTTAAAGGTAAAATGTCCGATAGCAGTCTCCTTAAGATAATGTTGCCCTGGCACATATTGTTTGTTACCTAGATAAAGAGGTAAGCCTTTTGAATACTTCTATGACAATAGGCATATCTTCATTAAAGTCCTTGTGCTGTATGTGTTTGTAGCAGGCAAGTTTTTCAGTGGCAAACCTTGGCCCTGGAAGGTATTTGGAAAAGAAATTAAATATTTTTATCTCTGTTTCCAAAATAGAAGTTACATCAACAGTGACAGTACAAGACTAAACTCTGGCACTGTACATTCAAATATGTATGTATCAAGTTTTACATACAATTCATGGAATTATCAAAAGTAGTCATGTATGAATGTTTGAATGAATGTAGAAAACAAAAAACCTCAGTGCCCAGAATATTTAAATGGGCTTGCGTAATGGCTGTGGACTTCTTAAATTCCTGTACAAAGAATATAAAGGAGTGTTAGGTACTTACCTGTGTGAACAAGCTGGTTTCTAATTGCAAAATGTAATTGTCAGAAACTGGGCCAAACATCTCTGTTTTTTTGAAAAATAAGAGACTTGATTTTTTTTCTATCATTTTCTAAGATAAAATCACCAAGGGGGTGGGATTCATTGGTTTGTGGTTATACCATGCTTATTATAAATGTATCAACAGCCTCAGGGAAAGAAAGCAACCTACTGCAAATGTGTAGTGGCAGCAAGATGGGGAGCCGTTGTCATGAGTACTGCTTAAATAGTCACCTGGTGGCAAAATACTTCCAGTCAGCATTCTTTTGCCTGAGAGGCCAACCAGGCTGTGTGCTGCTTCTACTTTTCCACTTTTTTCTTTCCTACATGCTGATGTATCTGATCAATTGAATTAATTAATGAAATTATTGATACACAGCTTAATTACCACCCCTAGTACCTCCCTGCCCCTCTTTTACAAGTAGGGGATAATTGATAGAGTAAGTAGTGTTTGGGATTTACTGGAAAGAACTACTGCCTGAAAGATTTTTGGTAATAGTTAACTTTGTATTGGTCATCCCATTGAACTTAATTGGTACGTCAAAGTGCGGCAGTGAGTATGCAGAATTGCTGCAATAATTAATACTGGGCATCCTACATACAGTAGTGCTATTCTGGATTAGAGACGTTATTCTTATTTTCTAAAATGTCCTTTATTATGTAATCTCTTTATCATGTTCATAATTTTCCTTTCTCTCCGTTTGGGAAGTTTTACATAGCAGAATTTTCACCTTCTGCATGAAGAAAAAAATATCTTTTTTTTGTTTGTTTGCTTTGGGTTGAAATTTATTTTATGGTACTTTTTAGTAGTCTAGCAATTAATACTACTATTTCCTTAGCAGGCAGAGGTAATAACTTTTTAGTTTTCAAGGTTGAGATTGGTTTTGGGGGGAGGAGCAGGCTTCCTGTAACATTTTATACAGGGCTTATGTTCAGAAGAACTGACAGTATATCTGACAGTATATTACACTGCATAGCTTGGAATTTGCTGGAAAAAGATTTTTGACCATTTTATACTGTGTTGCATTGTATTGTATAACTTATTAAATGACAATTTGGGCAAAATGAAGCAACTATAAAATGTGACAAGGAGCTGATATTTTCCAGGGAAGTACCTAGATTATGGATTACATGGAGAGGAGAGTGCTGAGCAATTTGATAGAAGTATAATGCCTATTTTCTTTCTGGAATAACTTTTAGTGTGTTTATAGCATCTGTATTTTAAAAAATGTAATAATGTTACTTCATCATATATACAATATAAGAGACTGACCTCCAGGATTAATTCCTGTCTATAGATAGGGCTTCATATACTGGAAGTGTGGGCTTTTTGAATCCACACATCCACGCTGTACAGAGCTTTCTACCATTCTTCAGATATTGTTAACAGAGCCTGCAGTACATGCTCCACAGTGCAGTCTTGATGCTACATTGCAATATTATTTTTTCTTATTAGATGATGACGTATATTATTTTTATGTAATGTATATATGAGCATATGAATACTTCAAATAAACATTTGCATATTGCTTCGGATCATAGCGTAACAGAAAACTTTTTAAAATTGTGGTCTAAAAAGAGTACTTAGCGCTGAAGAGCAGTCTGCTGTGTTACAGTAGATATTCCAAAAAAGCCTTTTCTTTATGGGTTTATAAATCACAATACATTAAAAGTAAAATACAGGGCACCTATCAGAACACCAGGTGCACCTTGTAATGAGTCTCGGAGAGGCCATACATCTTAGAAATTAGATAAGATATTCATATATGCTATGATCAGAAAGTGTACAAAACAATTTTTCTTACAACATGTTTTCTGTAACCCTAACTTTCTGATCGTTCAAGAATAAAAGTCAAATACAAAATTTAAATAATAAATCTAGTGATTTTTTCGTTTTGGTGTTTCCTTGTCTTTTCATTTAGATGTAATCACTGTAACGACAGACTGAGGGCAAACGAAATTAAACCAGTTGGGTGAATTAGCTCAGCAAGTGACGGTTCACAGGAGAGTCTTTATCTACTCTTTCCACAGACTGTGTGTGCATAATTGCAGGTAAGTGCAGTGGCTACATTTTCTTCAATAGAACAATTATAATAGAAATTATAATTAAAGGTCTGATATTATACTCATGACTAGATATTTGGGTCAAAATTGTACATGCACTAGCTTGAAGCCTGTTCTAAAAATGTATTTGATTAAATTTATATTTTATTGCATCCCTTCAGGGGTATGATTATGCAGCCAAAATTACTCAGTTAATTTCAAAATGATGCTTATAAAAGCTGGCCATTTTTATTAAGTATTTCAGATTTCAAGTGCGCTGTTTTTTATATTGAAGTATTGTTCAAACAAAAGTTCATATATGCATATCTCTACATATTGCGTATGCTTGTAAAATTTTCCAAAAATATTAGATGTATGCAGTAGAACATAAATTTGAGGTATCTTAGACCTTGTGGAAGGCCATGGCAGAATCAAGCACCTAATTGCCATCTGTGACACCAGCAATGTCTTGTAAGTGTTGCAGTGCTGTTATTCAGTGGGAATAGAGGCATCTATTAGACTGTGTAAAATACTGTATCTCTTTTCATGATAGCTAATAACATAAAATCTTATTTGTCACCGCTGAAAATACAAATCTGGAGGGAGGGCTAACGCTTTTGCAAAATACCTTAATTCAGACCGTCTCTGCTAAATACAGCATACAATGTGGAAGTTACTGTGAGCTCTATAAAGACGCATTTTTGATAGTTTAATATAGCACTCAAAAGTGCAGATATTAAAAAGTGTTTTGCTTACAGAGGTAAAATACATACGAAGATTTAGTAGACAATATGGCCAGCTATTTAGCTAGGTTTCTGCTAAACGGATTAGTGAGGCCTTTGAATCTGTAGGAGAAAACATGAAAAGAAATTCTTCTCGAGTAAGAATTTAGCAGAGGACATTTTGAGTGTGAGCTACCAGTTTACATTTTCAATGCACAAGTCTTAACTTCTGAATGCATAGCAAGTACGTAGTGCCTTTGGGAAGTACTGAGTATGTTCCCTAATTTTTCTTGTGTATAAACGTATTTCTGACAGAATTTCGAATCGATAGCAATGAATTAGAAAGTTTCCAAAATCAAGTGATAATAAATTTAATGTACAATATGTTTGGTGTTTGATAGCAATAACCTGTTACTACACTTCTAAAATTCAGTATAATAAAATAATTGTGTTGATCTTGAAATCATAGTTGGCCCAGTAATCCAGGTCTTGGCTTCAACTGGTATTAGATCGGTTAAAGAATGATCTTTACCTTTGCATATTCTGAATATTTTTGTGAAACCTGTCACTTCTGTTCAAAAAACTGCTAAACCCACTCATTGCTAATGAAGAATACAGTAACATAGAAATTTCTGTTTACTTAAAAAGTATGATTTGTTGTATCTTAAAGAACATAAAAAATAAAAATAAATAGGAGTCCATCCTGAAAGTAAGGACTCTGTTCTGCCCAAGCCTGGTTATCCCTAAGCCTGGTAGGCTCAATTACTGGTGTCTGTTAATTCTGTATATGCGTGTGTCTGAGGAACTCAGTAGCATCCCAGACGAGAAATGAATGCACTTGCTTTTTTCATAAGCTGAATCTTTGCATTGTACCTGCATTATGAGTTGCTGTTTTCCTATATTCTCTTGGTGAATATCTAACAAGTATAGAGAATTTTTTCCTTCATGCATCAGTGAGGACAAAAACAAAAGGAGTTTAGCAAGATAAAACCAAGGAGGACTGACCATAAGTAGATGAGAAGGTTTCTCAAGTCTTTTGATATGAGATCCTTAAAATGTTTGAGAAGTACCTGCGTTTTTTGTCTGGGTTTCTCATGCAACAGACTTAACTAGTGGGTTTTTTGGTACACTTTTTCTCAAAGATTAGGGGGATGGATAAAATACCGGTACTTTATAGACAAGGGAGTCCTGGTATTAATTATTTTTTTAGCTGTGAATGGTAGTTGTGAGATTAATATATCGGCTGTGTTGGTAAATAGTGCTTTAATTTTAACCCTGGGTAGGTTTAAATTTAGAAAATGAAGAAGAGAATTTACCATGCATTAAAGCCTTTCTGGTTGAACATACATGTAAAATTTGTAATCAAAAGCATGCATTATAGAAAGTAGCTGTAAGAAATGAGATGTTATCTTTGTATGTATGTGACTTCTTGTACTTTCTCAGTACTAGAAGAATTGTATTCGTACCACTTGTCAATACCATTGTCTGATTATCCAGTGACTAGGTGTCTCTCTAAAAATAGACATTTATCTCTTCACATTCTCGGAGCTAATATCAATAGCATTCTATAGCTACATTTTTATTAGTTCACAGTCTCACAAACATTATAGTAACTCAATAAACAAGGAAGATTGGAAACTAGTACTAAAGAATGAATAGCAAGAAAATAGGAATTCTGATGACCTAGATTCCTGAGTTAATTATGCAAGTCAGCTCCTGTTGCTACAAATGGAAGACTATAATGTCTAGATTCAGAGATGTGTAGGTGCCTAATTCCGATTGAATTCAAATGAGAATTAGGCTCCCAACTACCTTTCTGAATCTGGGATAAAGTGATTTCAGCAGCATTCGGTGTCATTAGTGTGGAATTTCTGTCCACTTAAATGCAATTATTTTGCATTTATTCTGTCTTAGTAAAAATAAAACCCTGGCCATGAAGTTAATTTGTTGTCTGTAAATGGTCTGTGATTTTACACTTTTGAAAGAGAAGCTTTACAAAATAAACCCTGTTGAGAAAGTGTATTTGCAATTTGAAGAAAAAAGATTCTTCTCCAAGATGCATCCCCATGCCTTGCTTAGATTGCATGCAGCAATTTCAGCCATTACTGCAGAGTCTGACTTAGAATGCAGAGGGAGCAATGTGTCTATATATTAGTAAGGCCTTTCATTAAATCTTTACTTTTAAAAATAATTGGTTCTTTTAATCTGTAATGGAACATGGACTTACAGGCTGCCTGTGATTAAAATTAAACCTTATTTGTCTTTTAATATGGTGCTATGTTCATCTGTAATTGAGTAGGGATCGATGCCAGCCCTGTGATGGGCAGTAAGCTTATCCAACATGACGGAGATAGATTTCAGGGAAGACAGACTTTGCTGTTTCTATGTACAAGTGGGATGAGTAGACCATATCAGCAACATTTAATTATTTTGTAGGTAATTATTCATTTGGGGGACACAAGTTTCAGAGCAGTACTGGAATAGAAGGAAGACCAATACAATTACTGTTTGGCTAAGTACTCTGTTTGCACTGGTAGCTGGAAAGTCATAATGAGCTTTTCATTACGTTTGAATAAAGGAATGTTTTATTTAATAATAGAGGCTCAGACTAATGTTTCATATAATAATGCTGACTGAGGAGAAAAGAAAAAAAAACAAACAAAAAAAGCAAACAAGAATTCAAATGATGGGTCAGTAGCATGGATTTTTTCCGTATTGTGCTTTGGTACAAGTATTTATTTTTTTTTTTCTGTTTTGTTAAGATCCTTTGCTCTTCTAGAATTATACAACTTAGTTTGACAAGGACCTCTGGAGGTCATCTAGCCTAGCCCTCTGGTCACAGTAGGTCCACTTAGACCAGGATGCTCAGGGCTTGTTCAGTTGAGTCTTGAAGACCTCCGAGGATGGAGATTCTGTAGTCTCTCTGGGCATTCTGATCCCTTACTTGACCACCCTTGTGGTAAAAATAAATAATTTTCTCCTAATGTCTGATCAGAATTTCCCATGTTCCAACATGTTTTTATTGCCTGTTGACCTATTGCTGTGCTTCTCTGAGAAGAGTGTGTTTCTCTTTTCTCTGTATCCTCTGAGCAGGGAGTTACACACAGCACTAACATGTCCCCGTAGCCATCTCTTCTCAAAGCTCAGCAAACATACCTCTTGATGCCTCTTCATTTATGCTGCATTCTCCTGCCCCCAACAATCTCCTTGGTCTCCACTGGACTCCTTCCAGTGTGTCAGTGTTTTACTTTTATTGGGAAGCCCACAACTGGACACACTGTGGTCTAACCAGTGCAGAATTGAAGGGGAGGATCACTCCCCTGGACATGCTGGCTTCACCCTTGCTAATGCAGCCCACAATACCATTGTCTGCCTTTGCTGCAAGTACACATCCCTTGGTCACGTTAAATTTTTTGCTTACCAAGGCTCACAGGTCCTTTTCTGACTGACTCCTACCAGCAGTCAGCGCCTGCTCCTCCTGGTACATGGAGTTACTATGTCCCAGATGTGAGACTTTGCATTTCCCTTTGCTGAGTTTCAATAGGTTCCCATGAAGCCATGTCTGTCGTCTCTCCACATCCCTCCAAATAGCAGTTGTGTCCACCAGCAGCTCCATCATTCACAGGCTTGCTGAGAGGGCACTTTGTGTCTTCATGCATCTGCATTAATGGAGACAATTTCCAGTACTGGTCCCCATACTGATCCCGGAGAGTCACCACTGTTTACTTGTTGCCAGTTGGACTTTCTGTCATTGACGATGACTTTTTGAGGCTGACATCCCAGCCAGTTCTATACCCACCTTGTTGTCCGCTTACCCAGCCTGTCTCTCATCAATTAGATGAGAAGACAACTATGGAATACTGTGTCAAAAGCCTTACTAAAGTCAAGGTATCCTGCATCTACTGACTTTGCGTTCTCCACGGAACCAGTCACCTCATCCTAGCAGTGACGAGGTTGGTCAGGTATCATTTGTCCTTGGTAAACCCAGACTAGCTGCTCCCAACCCCCTTCTTGCCTTCCATCTTTTTATAAATGGTTTCTAAGCAAATTTGTTCCATAGCCTTCCCCAGAACTGAGATGAGGCTGACAGGCCTATGCCTATTGGGATTTTTCTTTTTGCTCTCTGCTTTGCCCTTTATTTTCCACCGATCAGAAACCTATCAGGAACTTCCGCTGATTGCCGTGACCTTTCAAGGATGATAGAGAGCAGTCTCAGAGTGATATCAGGCCACATCGTTCAGTACCCTCAGATGCATCTCACATCATCCCATGAATTTATATATGTCCAAGTAGGTTAAAAAATCTCTAAGTTTATCTTCACTCCCATGGGAAATATTGGAAGGAACTACTACCTTCAAAGATGGCAGGAAATAATAAATCCTCCCAAATATTATACAGGCTTTCATAATGAATATGTTTCCACCCAGCTTGAACAGTCTTACTTGAAAGTGTGTTTTTATACATGAACCATTGTTCAGGAAAACTAGATTTCTTTTACTGCATTTTGTGTGTCCCCTGCACCGTAAACAATCGTTAGATTTATGCTGCTTGCTAAGCTATAAATATTAATATACTACTAGTGATACTAACAGAGGAGAAATTTAGTTTTATTAGCAGTATCTGTGAACTGGAAGGTCTACGACCAGAGCAGGTATTATTTACCTATTAGAATTTTCATCACTTTATTTTTAGAGAGCAAATAATGGTGACTCTATTTCTTCTTTTCCATGGGAAAGTTCAAGTAGAGGTTGTTAGAATGGACAAGCTGTAAAACCAAATGCCTTTTTGTCTTGGTTTGGACAGATCATGGTTGTTCAGAGCGTCAGGTCTCTGTTCATTTATTTCTGACTATTTTTCAACCAAATATATCTCTGCGTCTATCCAACTGTAATATTCATTGAAATTACATTAATCGTTTCCTTGGTTAGTGCAATGTGGCATTTGATCTTCATAACTTTTCACACTGAAAAATATTGTTCACCTTAAGAAGCAAAAGTCACTAGGACTCTTAACTAACTCTGGCTAATTTTAAATTGTTGGGGTAACACTGATAATGAGCATTAGTAACTTTATACTTTTCTCTGGAGTATCACTAGTATGATCTGTAGTGTATTTTACATTGGTCTGGTAGGACTTGTGGCTATAATCAATACATTTTTTTTTAACATAAAAATGTAAGAAATTTCATTTTCCGTCATGATAGTATCAAAAGCTACTTCATAAAGCAATGAGTTAGATGCTGTAATTTGCTTCCTTTGAAGACATTTTTAGTAGCTGATATAAGTAGCTCAACTTAACTTGACTGTGTTATTAAGGAAAGAGCAACTGAGAAAGAAAAGCATTATTTTTTCATGCAATTCCCCAGATCAATCAGTAGCCTCCAAGTATATACAAGGAATTCCATATGATGCCTCACCCAGGGGAATGGATTCAGCAATTAAAAATTCCCACATTCACCCCTATGTAGCATTTTCCTTCTTTGTTCACACTGCAGAGAGTGAGAACCTTTACAAGAGTCAGATTCTAATCCAATTATAAACTAATGCTGTATTTTTCACAATAAGTTTTATGTAATCTTCTGCAGGCTCTTTTTTTGGTGAGTGTTAAATTGGAGTTTGTTAACACGTGCATAGTACTGGTTATAAAACATTGTCAATACCTGCTTCACCTAATTAATGACCAGTTCTTATTTTATTCTAATTACAGCTAATTATCCTTGAAATAGCAGCTTGTTCTAGCAAAAGACTTACCAAAACAGCAGTCATAGTTTTAGTCTCTATTTTAGGAGTTGTTGGTCAGCAGAAGGAGTTGGCACTAGATTCAGGGATGCTTTTGGAAAAGCTTTGAAACTTTTGACACAAAGAGCCTTGCCAGATCGTCTGCCAGAGATGCCTACCCTAATGCAGTAAAGCCTGTTGAGTGCATAGATATGATCATTTTCTTCATACAGTAATTTCCATTTAATAATAACAATATGACAGTAACCAGTGCCTTTTAGATGGCTGTTGTATTTTAACAGTTCACGTCACACAACGCTTGGCGACTTCTTCCCCACCATACTTGGGGCATGCAGTAGGAACTTGCTCAGAAATGGAGTGTATTCATTGATTCTCAGTGTTCGTTGATTCTAGTCATGCAATTTTACTTATTCATCCAGTTTCCATAAAATCCAAGTGGTAAGTTGCATGCAGTTTACACAGATAAATTACATGCAGCTGTGGCTTTTAAAAACTTTTAGCTTGGGTCAAGTTGTAACTTGACACTTACAGTGATACAAGTTCTAAATATTTTTCTCACATTTTCTTTCATCTGTTATATATAACAAGGACAGTGTAACAGAAAATAATGGATGATAAAATAATAAATAATGTAGACAAATGTTATGAATTTAAAAGCTAGAGTACTTTAACCAAGCTATATTCTTTGAGAGCATTGAGGAACATTTTCTTTCTAAGACCTGCAAAAAGCATAGTGAATTGCTTACGAAATAGTAAACTTAATCTATTAAGACATTGAGATGTTCCTAAATGCCATATCTAAAAGGAGTTGTAAGGAGAGGGTGAGTATCATTTTGGTACACAGATTCTTTTGACAGCCATCAGGGATATTCTAACTAGAGGTGAAATGTTCTTGCATATTCTTGTCTTAAATTTTGGGGGGGTTTCTGTAAAACTCATATTTGGATTTTTATTTTTATTTTTTTTTCATAACACTTGTAACAAAGAACGAGAGCCAACTGTTCACCTGTGGTAAGACTGAAGTAAAAAAATGAACATTATATGCATAGAGCACGATAGGGTAACATGAGAACCTTGATCTTCTTTAAACTAGCAAGTAGCACTTGTTCACTTAAATGAATTCTAAGAACTTAAAATTAATCAATTATGGGAGAAGGCAGGAAAAAATTACTAAAAATATTAATAAGTAATTGTTTCCTTTAGGAATAAGAGTGTTGATCCAAAATAATCACTATATTCCTGCAATGGATTTATAGCTGTAAAATCTGGAATGATGCCCTGATGCAAGATAAATGCTATGAAACTAATCTCTCCTTCAGAGATGTAGTATATTCAGTTTAGATTTTTAAGGAATTTTAAAAGTTTTGGTGAATTCGTAACTTAAAGAGATGTACTTAACAATGACAACAAATTCATTCACAAAAATTACGTAATCTGTGTCTGCAAAAGGAACTTAGATTCTACTAGGAATTTTAACCATGGGCATGGATCTTTCTGATAACCTTTTTCATGAAAATTGCTCAATTTTTGTCCTACAGGAATTATGGTTAATGAGTAAATGGCTAAATGTGCAGCCTGATACTTCAGAAAGGGTTGGAGCTTTTAAAGTTATTAACAGGTTTCATCATTGTTTATCACTTGTGTCCTTTTTAAAACTTGTAACAGTGTTATGCTTTGACATGACAGTTTTTCTGCCCCAAAATTTATCATTCACTTATATAAAAGAAAAAAATAGCACCATAATTATTTGTCATGATTTTGAAACAAAGTATGGAATTTTTTTAAAATTCCCAACCAGCTGCGGGTATACTCTTAAAGATACCTATATCTCTCAGAGATAAATAGCATGTGTAACTCCAAAGATTGATAGAAATTGGCTGTCACCAGGGAAAGTTGTTCACAGTAACTTATAAAGAATTCTTTTAATTTTAATTGTTAGATTCTCAGTTTATAAATAAAGGATATGTGTGTGTCTCTTAAATTTTGCTTTCATTCTGGCCCACTTAAATGTCCGTTCCTGTGAATATCAAAGCTTGCTTTGATTGCTGAGACAGAGAATCACAGCATCTACTTCCCTTACTCACCTTAGACTCTTTCTAGCCTGATAGCAAGCAAAGGGAGACTTGATTGCTTTAATTATATACAGGAAACAGTTGTGGAGTTGTAGATCCAGTATTCATAATTCGAAAGACCAGGAATTTAGAATAGAATTTGTGATTATGTAAAAGTCATGTTGCAAGTTGAGAGGTCTATTTGGGGTTTTTCGCATAACTTTCTTGCACAACAGCCAAGTCTGCATCTAAGATTTAGAGAGGATATTGAAAGAGAAAAGCATGGATTACAGAAAGCAGATGCTTAATTAAACAGGGAGGCATAGTATGTGTCACTTGAACATGGGGATGCAGATATTTATCTCCATTTGTGACAGTGAACGCTTATTAAAATGTAAATCTAAATAATAAACTTTAGGTATGAAATCAAATGGTTTATAACTCAGTTGCTGTAGTGAAAGCCTAAGAAACATGTCAGGTTTTACCAATGATAAAATTTCTTGACCACAGAACATCCCCATACAATTGATGTGGCGATAAAAATTACCCTGCTAGTAGAGAATTCTCCCAGAGAATTCAGAATAATGACATTGCTGAATGGCATCTCTCAGTTCTAACACATGGTCC